>JBBPBX010005896.1:3912-34704 GCA_038048925.1 Garcialebias charrua
TATATATATATATAATTTATTTATTTATTTTTCTCTTACCCCCCTGGTTGCCTGGCGGACAATCTGGGGGTGGGCCGTCGGGGGTTGTCCTGGACTATGGAGGGGGTCGGGGCCTGGGGGTTTGCCGTGGACGAGGCTGGCATTTCGCTCTCCCTGGGGTTGCTTGGGCTCGGGTGTCCTGTGCTTTCGGCAGGGCGAGGGTTGGGCCAAATCTTGGATGTCGGCTACTCTCCACCCCAGAATGAATGGGCCTACCTCCTGGGCTTGGGTGTGGGCTGCTCCATGTAGCGGGCAGGTACGTCTTGGACCTATGGGGTATAGAGGGTGCATCAGGATTATGAATGGAACGTGTCGTTATTGTTTGTCTTTGTGTGAGTGAGGATGAGGGTGGGTCTGAGTGAGTGTGTCTGTGTATGAATGTCTAATTGTCAGGCTGGGATTTGGACTGCCCCCTCTCTGTTACATCTGAGGATACTTGGTGTTGCGCTCCTACCACGTGGCCCCCCGGTGGGTGTCCTTTTGCCTGCGGGCGTGCTGGGGGCCCTTGTTGTCGCTTTCAGGGGTTGGGCGCTTGGGCGTGTGTTGGCTCGGCCTGGTGGCTGCCTGGCAGGGCTCGGGTCCTCTGGTCCTATCGGGTCTGGGCCTGAGGGGTGGCCGTCCCCGGTGCCCGGGCCTCTGTGTGTCTGGGCCTGGGGCTACGTCAGTGCAGTGGGCTCTTGCAATGGGCTCCGGCGGGGGCCTGTGGGTTTGTCGCTGTTGGCCTCCTGGGGGGTCATTGTGTGTAGTCGCTGGTGGAGCTCGTCCGGTTCTCCCCCTTGGTCAGATCTGGGGAGAGGGTGAGTGGCTCGTCCTGTTCGGGTGGCCCTGGGGACTCTGGGCTCGAGGTCCTTCTTGGGGTCTTGGGCTTTGATCGCCCCTTTGTCTGCCTCGTGCCTTGGGGGGACAGATCTCTGATGCTTCACAGTCGCTACTGAATGTTCTATTGGAGGAACCTTATTCACTTATGCATGTTCACAGCCACACACAAATGGATGCAGGGATGTATATGTAGATATCATATGCGGAACCTTATTCACTTATGCATGCTCACAACCACACACAAATGGATGCAGGGATGTATATGTAGATATCATATGCAGATATGTAGATGGATATGTGATATGAATGTATATGTATATATATTTGTAGGTATGGGTATGTTTATTTATGGAAATCTACTGCAAGGTCATGAATATTATTAGTCTTTATGCATGTGTATTTTGTTGCTGTGTTTTGTCATGTGCTTTGCAGGATTGCGGACGGAGGTTGGGTGTGTTTGCCTTGTGCTCTTTTTGTGGATAATTGTTGTGTTTTGTTGTCTTACTTTCTATCTTTCCTTTCTCTCTTTAAAAAAAATTCATATCGATGTGAGAGGATGGCTGTGAGGTGAGAAGGGAGGCCATCTATAAAGGGAAAAAAAAACAGAGATAGCTGCAAGGAACACTTTAATCGTTGAATAAGAACGACCCTTTTCCAGTAAATCCTGAAAGAAAGTTAGTAGTTGAGCCAGGTCGCAAGCATAAGAAACAATATTTCTTTCTGAGCACCAGGCTTCGAAGATGCGCCACTTTTGTGCGCATTGAGACTGTGTTGACCCGGCACAGGCATTTTGTATAGTTGACACCACGTTCTCAGGCAGACCCGACGCCATCAGCCTGTCTTTTTCAGCTAACAGGCTGGAAGTAATTCCAGATCCTGGCCTAAATAGCTGGGCTGTGACTTCCTGTGTGAGACTTTGAGGGTCCACCAGGTTGGGGAGCGGGCCTCCACGTTGATGTGTTAACAGACTTCCCTGATCGAGTCTCCTCAAAGACAGATGGAGTCTATTAATTTTATTAGAATGAGTTGGGACAGGAAAGCTACTGTTTCCCTCCACAACAGGATTTATTGGGTTGAAGGGCTGCTGCTTCTGTAAATGAGCAGACCTCCTGATTCCAATTGTTGTCCCCCCAGGTGGGATACTGTGTAGGGACAAGGTTGATACGGCTTTGTGAGGAAAATCATGTGCTGCTCTTCCACCGCTCGAGCGTTGCCTGTCCTTCATGAATAATAAAGGAGCAACAGCAACGTGTGAACGTGGGGGTGGTCCTTTGTGACCGGCAGACTCAAGATAATTTGTTGATAAGGAACCTAGTTTCCTTTCAAAATCAGGAGGAAAATTCTGGTTCAACTCCGATCCTTTTACACGCACAGTAACGTGATCACAGCCATTGCTTTGATGGTGTGAAAAATGTGTCTGTCTTGGAGCATCTGACGTGCTCTCCTGTGGTGCGAACCTGTCACGTGGTTGTCTGGTTAGTGTATTAGCCGGCCCCTTGCTCATAATGGAGCGGGGACTGGGACACGTGCCCTTTCCCACCTTTCTCCGCGAGAGGTGTAGGGTCTGATCGCAGACGCCTCTGGGTCTGTCTTCTGGAGACAGGTCCAGAGGCACCCTGCTGGGGCTTATTGAATAGGCTGGCACCCCATAAGCCGTGAGGGAGGGGGATGTGCCCCCCCCTTTATGATGGTCGATGGGCCAGAGGTCCATACTGTTGACATTATTTGTGTTGGTGTGTTTTTTTTCCAATAAAACAGGGATGTGCTGTTTTATGAGTTTTATTCGTGCTTACATGCAACGACATACATGATTTGATGTCACTCACAGCAGGGAGAACATGGTTTGTGCATGCAACAGAGTTATCAGCCATTTGTACTTTGCTACAAATAAAATCTGAACAAGGTGCGAACACTCCCGTTACCACGTGGGCGTGAGGTTGTCTAAAATGTAAACGTGGGCCTGGTTCATCAGGCACGTTTTTGACGAGTGTCCCGGTTCGCAGAGGAGGCCCTATGCCTGCTCGCTTGACGTGGGACAAACCTAGTTTTAGTCCATGCGTGCTCGGAGCGAGGTTGGTTCGGCGGGGGTCTCTGCCGAGGCTCCTCCTCGTATGCTGTCCGCTTCTGCGGTGGCGCACGCATCGTCGAGCGGTACCGCGGCTGTGCAGGTCTGCCTCCAGCGGGCTCTCTGGGGGGGGGGAACTCTGACAAGGAATGCCCACCCTGAGGGCTTCAGCCTGCCTGCACCTTTGGTCCAGCTTGGTTTGGATTCACTCCAAAGTCTGGCCAGAAAGTCCCTCCGCTTCTATCGAGTGGTGGAGAAAAGTCACCTTTTGTCCCTCCGGTAAATCCGTCAACGTCATCCACAGCTGGTGGAGCGCAATGACCACTTCCGCCATACCTCTGCCTTGAGCCATAGCAGCTGTCCCCATCATACGGAGAACGAAGTCTGTAGCTCTGCGGGCTTCGTCCAGTAATTCGGCAGCAGCTTGCTTATCCGAGGTTTCCTGCAGTTGTTGGAGTTTTTCTACGAGGTAAGCCTGCATCATCGCTGACGCGTTCATGGCGGGCGCCGCAAGTCCTTGAGCTCTGTAGCACTTCTCGAGAAGCGACGCTGAGGCTCTGCAAGCTTTGCTAGGGAGAGTCGGCTTTGTTCCTGATGAACTGGGAGCTAGGTGGGACGCTAGTGTGTCCTCAATCTGAGGTGCATTAGCTATTCCCACCTGATCCATGCCCTCCACGTCGAGGAATTGTGAGAGAGGGAGGAGCATGGGGACTCATGGTTGAGGCCAGGTGTGGGTCAGTTCCTTGAGGAAGTCTGGGAACACGGGCATCCTTTGCCTTGTTGCAGCCTTTTGTTTTGAATAAAAATAGTTCCCCGCCAGCCTCGTGACCTGTTGGCGAGGTGGAGGTTCCAGCCAGGGGATGTTCAACGCGTCCGCTACTCTGTGGCACAGGTCGAACAGGACCGGGATGGAGAAGTCTGTTGCAGGTATCGGGGTCCTAGGGAGGTCCTCTCCTGGATCCTCAATCTCGAGTTCTGGTTCCTCCGCTGAAAATTCGCCCGAGGCTGAGATAGAGATCTCGTCTTCATTCATCTTGCCTCTGGTGTCGAACTCGACCGTTAGGTCCACCATGGGAGCAAGCGGGTCAGGGCTGTCGCCCCATTCGACGTGCGTGCTGTCGTGTAAAGCCATGTGTTCGAGCTCTGGGGTCGGAGTGAGGGTCTCTGTGGTGTCTAGGTCCTGTGGACCAGCTGAGTTTCCCATGGCCTTAGCCACGAGGTCCACCCAATGCCGTAGCACCGCATCCAACATCTGGCTGCAGTGTGGGCAAGAATCGGGCGCGTCCAGAGCTTGTATTGCATGAAATATACCCAGGCAGACTGGACAGGCCTCATGGATGTCCGTCGCTGCGAGAGCATATCCACAGCCATTGGGACAGGCACGCGAGGTTGGGTTCGCCGTCCTGCTGGGTTTCCTTTGAAGTTTTGTCTTTCGCTTTCCCTTCTCCGGAGGCATGTCCGAGACAAGGCGAGCGAGACCTTCAAGAATCCTTTTTCGTCGTTGTTCAAGTGTCTCCTCCGTCGTGTTGCTTTTGCTGGCTAGCCCGCTAAGATTGTTAGCCGGGGTAGTGGTTGTGGCGTAGTTGTAACGCCGTTGAGCGAAGCAACCTGTAGAGAGAGGAGAGAAAAAAACTTTGAGGTTATAGAAATGTGCTGGGCTAGCTTTTGCTAGTCCAGCAGTACGCAAGGAAAAATTCTCTGTGCGCTCTGTGCAGGGAGCGAGCTCACCTCAAGTTGAGCGATGGAGCAGCAGAGAAGTCCCGCGAAGAGAGGTAGTTCAGGTTTTTGCGAGGTGAAGGGCAAAAAGAGACAGTTGGAGGGGCGTCAGTCACCTAAGTACCTAAAGGGCGGTACCTCTGGCGCGGGGTAGCGCCCCCTGCCGTAAAAGGCGTGAATGTATTCCTTCAGGTAATCGCGCGGGGGCGCAATTCCCATAGCAAGTATGTTGCACCGAGAGACCGAACTGAAAGGGAACTGATTTTTTTTCTTTTCAGATTAAACTCAGTTACTTCCCAAGGAGAGTCATTCGGGTCTTTGTTTGCCTGGCTCACAAGTGTTGCTTTGGTCACATGCATGAAGGTGTGAATTAGAGAGAAAATGACTGCTTCATTAGCCGTGTTTCCATCAAGGTTTCTAGCTGCATGCGCATTTTGAAGTATCGCAGCAGAAAAGATTAATGAAAAATGGCAAAATCCGTATTTACTTCCTCAAATTCGCCAAAAAGTTTATACGCTCGCTTGAGGTGGTTTTTGGGATCTTCGAAAATGAGCAGATGCGCAAAACGACAGATGGAAACAGATTTTCCGACTCAGTTCTGCCGTAGCGAACATTCACGTCACGTGACGTTCAGCTGTTTCCGCTCCGGACAACATGTAACATCGCTAAAACTAGTTGGCATGACAGAATAAATACAACTTGCCCGATAGCAACACATACCTGAAATATTCTCTCCATTTTGACGAGATGTGTGGCCGGGTTCTGTTTTCAACCGCTACTTCCTGTTTACTGTAGACATGCGTAACGCTGACGTCTGACGTAATGACGCTGACGTCTGACGTAATGACGCTGTGTGTGGCTTGGTAGATGCGCTACAAGCCAGCAGATGGAAACACTTCTGCTTTGCATTAATTTTTTATTTACATATTTGCGAGATTTCAAAAATTAGCTCAAAATTCGAAATGAAAATGGATGGAAACACAGCTGTAAATTTTAGAAAGCTGAAATCTAATAAATACTGTAATAGAACTTTCAAACAGAGGCTGGTTCATCCTGAATGTATAACACCCAAGCCTAAAGTGAGTGGTGTGTTGTATGCAGCTCTATGCAGCGGGAACTATTCAGACACTTATATTGGAGAAACTGAACAACCTTACACAAGATCCAGCTCTTCAGGACATGAACTCAGCTGTGCATTTACACCTCACTGATAAGGGGCTGTCTTTTGAGGACCAAAAGGTTCATATTGCATAGAGAAATGTGGTTTGAGAGGCGAGTGAAGGAAGCCATTGGGTTTCAGAATTCAACTTTCAAAAAGATGCAATGCAGCGTTTAGCCTGATTCCCAATCAGTTTAACCCTAATTTTAACCACTTTCATTCATGTTACCAAAATATCTCTCTTATGAACCAGGCAAGCAAAGACCCTAACAACTACGTATGTGTTGTGAGGTGCATGTAGTTTTAGTATAATCTGTGTGTGATCTACTGTACTGTATCTATGTATATAACAGAGATTCTCGTGCAGTTTAAAAAGTTTGGAACGGCACGCTCTCCAGAAATTTTAGAATTGAGAAAGGCTTCTGGATAAAAAAGCAAAACATCTTTAACTACAGAATAGAAGTTCAGTTGTTTAAGGTTTTTATTTTTTTATTTTCTTTTATTATTTTTTCTTTATCATGCCCGGGATAGCTGCGAATCTACACTAGCACATTCTCTTAATGCACTGTACCTTTTTTACTGGCATTGAGCCATAGAGAAGCCATCGATTATTTTGAATGAGACTGCTTTAGCAATAATACATTTGATGGGGGGAAAAGGTTTACTTGGTATTGATCAATTTTATGTATTTATTTATTTATTTATTGGTTGCTTAGTAGTCATAATTTGTAAAGAAAAAAAGGACGTACCTAAAAACTTCATAGATAAAAGTTGTTTGGTTCTTTGTACCTTGCCTTTGAATGCTTAGCTTGTTAATATTCTAGATGTACAGTACTTTTCATTACCAGGACATAATTTAAACCCACCCATTCACTACATGAGAATTTACTGTTTCCTCAGTGCTGGGAAATTCAATGCATCAGAGGCCAGGTTGTCTTGCACTGAGGAACTGAATCATTTACTCTCCTAACACGCTTACAGCTGCCTGAAGATAAGGCTTTGTCTTGTGTTTTAAGCAGATATTTGACGCAAGGATGGGTGTTTTCTGTGCCTCAGAGAAGGGAGCAGTAAGAGGAGTGCAGTAAAAATTGCCAAGGTTGACTAAGGACAGATAAGAGCCGCAAATGTATTATAATTAGGTAAACTGCCCCTGCCTCTCAAGCTGTTCTATCTACTTTAATTTACCAAAAACAAATCCGCAGAGCAGAGGAAAGCGGGGAGTTATCAATAAAATATTGGTTAGTTACTCATTCAACACAGTCAACACACAACAGTTTGAGATTGTACGTGGGTTATTGCTTCCACTTCCCCGTTAGTGCACAATTTACAATGAAACATCATGTAAAATACAATTAAATATTTAGTCAAGCTTTAGTCTTTTTAATAATTATTTGACATCTAGTTGTTTCTGGTTGAGTGGCCTTAGAACTCCATCTCTGCTATTTGCAGGGATGTAACCTCATTGGGGTCATCATGCTTTGAACTTCAGTTCTCACTAAAAGGGTTTGCAGCTGGGTGTAAAGTGGCTGGGATCAGCTGCTCTCAGCCTGGCCTTCCATCGAGACGGGCAGACAGAGTGGGTCGAATTGGATGCGGCTGGCCGGTTCGGGATACCTGTGTTTCGGTTCAGTGAGAGTGGTGTCCCGCTGAAGCCCCAGAGCTCGAATGTCCAACGTATAACTAACTTGACCACGGTTTAATGTAGCGCTATGGCTCTGCAGACATTGCACGTTGCTGTTTGCGGTGTTTAGTGTAAAATGCTTCCACACAGCGGACATGTTATGATGAGAAGTTGGCTAGCTATTAGCCGCAGTGCTACTCACTCTGTCCTCACGTTGTAGCTGGCTGCAAACTATGAAATGGATTTCCTGAATGTGAGGCGGATCTTATTACTCTGGGTTCATGAGACACGCCTCCGTTCAGGAAATACATTCCATAGTTTGAAGCCAATGTGTATCATGGATTGGAAATATCGTCAGGTTGGATTGGAAGATCCGATATGTAAATTATGCTGGTATCGGAGGCCGATACTGATACCAGATCAGATCGGCCCCATCCCTTGTAGGAACTAATATGTGTAATATGTGGGATGTTGGCTCCACTGGAGCACAAAAATGAGAAGCAGCCCCTGGTGAAGCATGAGCAGCATAACAAGTGGCAACAGAACAAGCCAATTTGAGTTAAAAGAGTTTAATTAATTCTTAAAATAAGGTGTAAGGACTTAATTTCTACCTCTAAATAAGAGTCGGCCAGCACATTATTATGGCCCGCCCTGAATTTAGGTCGGGTGGGGCCAGGCTTAGGGCTCGGGTTAGAAATGACACCTCTACCTTAGTGTGTGTTTTTGGTATATGCCTATTTTGGAGTGATAGCACCCCCCCCCCCCCCACCAGAGAAAACTCCACCAGCCGCCACTAGTACAAGGACAGACCTTTGATCAGTGTTTCTTCTATGCAGAATGTTTTGACAATTCTAATTTTATTTTTTAACAGTCAGAATGGTTTTATAATAATAAAAAAAATGGATTGATTAAGACCATCAGCAATGATTTCATAAAAATGAAGAATGGAAGAAAAGCTCCGCTGGTTGATGGTGTACATCTTCTGTGGTAAAGAAAACTTGGAAACAAAGAAACAAGGAAACTAACAACCGTACTGCAGTGTCTGTATGCCCAGGTTGGTATGCTTGGGTTTGCATAGTTTAGCCAAGCCATGTATCACATTCCTACTTTCCTTCCTCATCTCATTTTGCAGCACTGATATTTAACACCGTGAGGCATCTAAACATCTTCCCCTCATCAATGTGCAAATCATCTAACCTTGCCAGGCACAAAACTCCAGTTTACAGTTTAACTTTTGATAACGTTTAATTTACCCTTGCCTGAGGCCAATGACATTGTGCTTCAGTTACTTTCATCTTGTTGGGTTTTACTACTTCCTCAAGTCTTGTGGAGTGAAGAAACAAATCCAGTATGGTGAGAAATGCACCTAAAGTATGATCACAGATGCTCGTTTCAGATGAGCTGCAATTAAAAGTCAGCATGTGACTTGTTGAATTGTGCTTAAGAGGAAAGTCACTCCACTGCATTTACCTGATTGAAAATCATTTCTCATAAACCATGCAATCACCTTTATAGTCTGCCACAGACAGTTTGATTGTCAGAGGCTGTAATAAACACTCAAGGGAATATTAGGTGGCACGTGGTTTGTGATAAGAGAAGTGAGTGCCTACATAGGCATGAAAGCATTTCCTTCAATTGACATTAAATAAGGAAGGATCTAATTACTATGTAAGCTGCATTATGTAGGTTGGTTTACAACATATCTAAACAATTTATTTCAGACAGGCATAATTTTGTGCTCCCTCAACCACTAAATATCACAATGGAGGTAGTTACACCCAGAGCAGAATGACTGAGATGAAACAGACACAAAGTCGGAGTAAAAGGTACCGGTAAGGGATTTTGTTTACAGTAATAGAATATTTATGGGTGGTACTGAGAGGATCTGAAAAGGAGGAAGGAAGGTTAAGTATGACTTTAGGTAGATGGTGGTGAGGTTATAAACATGCATATATTATTTTCTTACAGGTTTCTTGGGGGTTCCATGGCATTTGAGAGAAAGGTGGAGGATTACAGGTACATAATGTATGGTCAGCAGAGGATGAGCGATTGAGGTGATAGTAGTTGTTATTGAACATAATTGCAGGCAGTCATGTGATGAGTGGTTGAGGAGCAGCAAGATGGTCTGGGTCCAAAGTAAGAGATCACAAGAGTTCAGGATAAGGCTCATCTTGGAAGCACAAAGAGAATCAGATAATCCAGGATTTGGTCACAGGGATGGGGGTTCTAGAAAACACGGAAGTAAACTGGTATGAATTTTCATACATGAAAATACTAGGATGTTGACAACAACACAGATTGGTGTCCAATGTTCCAGCAGGGAAAGGAACACTTCCACAGCCTTTAATACCCCTGGAACTCATCAGAGAAAATGGGTCACAGCTACTACTTGTTTGCGCCGCCAAGCACTTCAGAAACTCATGGAGAAAACCAATGGGATCCTATAATACTCCCTCTCAAGAATTGCCTCCAGCCAATCTCAAATGTGTTTTGAGGTGAACTCTATAAAACAAGGAAATTCGGCTTGGATTTAAGATGAACGACCGGGGGATCCAAGACCTCTCCTTGGGGCCATATTCTTCCTTGACCAGGTACTGGAATCCCCGACCTTTGCATCTTACATCAACAATGTGACTGACAAGAAATAAAAATCTGGATGATTATCAATGAGTCAGATGGTGTTGGGACAAGGAACTTTTGGAGCCGACACATGGACAGTAGGATGGATGTGCATAAAGGTGGCTAAAATCAAAAAAGGCGTTCAATACAGGATCAACTGGACTTTATTTGTTGCAGAAAACGTTTCGACTTCTGTCCAGAAGTCTTTTTCAATTCTGAATGAAGGTGGCTAATTTGAGTCTGACCACAGAAGTTGATGAACATTATAATGGGAAAAGTACCTATAAAATGGGGAGCTAATTTCCTGGGGGTGTCTTAAGTTGATGTTCTGGGTGGAAAGCCATACCTTCTGGCTGATCTTGTAGATAGGAGCTACAGAGCGATGTCGATTAGCACATTTCTTGTTCTGGTCAGTGGTGCATAACAAGGCCTGTTTTGTCTGTGGCCACACTCTCTGACAATGGCAGGAATGATGTTGGACAGAAGGTACTGATACCTCAGACTCCTGACTGGGAAAAATAAGTAACTTGTAACCCAAAGATGCTTCAAAAAGTGAGAGACCAGTGACTGAGAATGTGAAGGTGTTGTAGGTGTATTCTACTCAGACCAAATTCACCTGTTTGCTCCAAGAAGAGGGATTATCGTAAATTATGTACCTTAGGGTGGCCTCCAACTCCTGGTGAGATTGTTCTGCTTGACTATTGAACAGTGGATGGTATACCAGTGATGTCCTACTGCTTTTAGATTTATCATCTGCTTTTGACACCGTGGACCATGACATCTTACTATGTCGTTTGAAACAATGGGGGGGTGTCAGCGGTGCAGCACTGAACTGGTTTAGGTCCTACTTAGCCGACCGTACTTTCTGTGTCCGCCTTGGTGACCATGTGTCCTCCTCTGCTCCTCTTCTGTGTGGGGTTCCTCAGGGCTCAGTCTTAGGCCCCCTCCTCTTCACACTGTACCTGCTCCCTCTTGGCTCCATTCTTAGAAAATATGGGATCTCCTTTCATTGTTATGCAGATGATACGCAGATTTATGTCCCGCTTCAGAAAAAGGACTCCAACTCTCTGGCCCCTCTGTTTTCATGTCTGGAGGACATCAAAGCCTGGATGGCTGTGAACTTTTTAAAGTTTAATGAGGGGAAGACTGAGGTGATGGTTTTTGGAAGCTCCACTGAGACTCCCAAGGTCAATGTTGGTTCCTTGGCTCAATACATCAGACCTATTGTTACAAACCTGGGGGTCAAGATCGATGCCGGACTAAAATTAGAAAACCACATCAGAGCAGTTGTTAAAACTAGTTTTTTCCACCTGAGGCAGCTGGCTAAGGTGAAGCCAATTCTTTCCAAGCAGCATTTTGAAACAGTAGTTCACGCCTTTGTGACCACACGGCTGGACTACTGTAATGCACTCTATATAGGAATCAGTGATTCGTGTATCTCTCAGCTTCAGAGGGTACAGAACGCCGCTGCACGACTTTTAACTGGCACACGAAAGTTTGACCACATTACTCCTGTTTTAACCTCCCTGCACTGGCTGCCCGTACATTCCAGGATTCATTTTAAAGTTCTTTTATTTGCTTTTAAAGCGCAAAATGGTCTTGCCCCGCCCTATCTGTCCGAGTTGCTGCAGCCATACACACCCTCTCGATCCCTCAGGTCATGTGATCAGCTGCTCCTGAGTGTCCCAAAGACAAAACGCAAGCTCAGAGGAGACCGTGCTTTTGCTGTGGCAGCTCCTAAACTGTGGAACAACCTTCCCTTGAACATCAGACAGGCCTCTTCCCTGTCTGTTTTTAAATCTCTTCTTAAAACCCATCTCTTCTCCCTGGCCTATGACACCATCTGCGATGTTGACTTTTAATAATTTTAGTCGCTTGTTTTATCTGATTGTATGATTCCTCAACTTTTATTATGTGACTCTTATTTATTTTAATCATTTTATTACCTGATTGTGATTGTTTTGTTGTGTGTACAGCACTTTGGTCCTGTAGGTGTTTAACCCTTAGATGCATAAGTGGGGTCAAAAATGACCCCGAGGGTTGTTATTCTTCAAAAACTCTGAAACTAAAAGTTTTTACTCTTCCATATTCCAGGTATTCCTCATAAAACATGTTTGTGACTTCAAGCCATTTGAATTTTTTAAAATGTTTTTATACATTTTCAGAAATTGCAGTTTTTGTGTCACTACCCCAGTTTTTCATGAGTGGGGTCAAAAATGACCCCAAGCATTTCCTATAGAATCTCAAGGGTTTTCTTTGGGAACCTTTGATTCTTACCAACTGTGACTGTCAAGATACATTTTCTGTCTCATTTACACATCTGATACCTGCAGTCTCACCACAAGGAGGTCAGTTTGACACAGCAGCATACAAAGTACATGTATTATCTGCATTTACCAACTCCATGACTTTACTGTGATAGAATATCATGTTGGTCAACAAAGTAGACACTCAGCTAACTACAACATAATGTTAGTACTTACCGTAAGCTAGCTAACATTACACTAGTTTAGTAAGCCAGCTGATATTACTGCATTTGTTGTGTAGAGACTCATTGTATTCATAATTCCTTGTAACAAATGCAAACCCGTTAGGTAACCTATTATATATTATTATATATATTGTATATA
Source organism: Garcialebias charrua (assembly GCA_038048925.1). Lineage (NCBI taxonomy): Eukaryota > Metazoa > Chordata > Actinopteri > Cyprinodontiformes > Rivulidae > Garcialebias > Garcialebias charrua. The sequence continues at coordinate 16,581 of JBBPBX010005896.1, forward strand.
AATTATTTTAAAAATCTGTATGCCTCTTTTAACACCAAGCCACAATTTACTGAGAAGTCGGTCAGGGCCTGCACCTGGGTTTAGCACCATCTCTCCAATAGATGCATGAAAGCAGTTTATCACTGAGAGTATATTAGAAGAGTAGCACGGTGGTGCAACTGGTAGAGCTGCTGCCTCTCAGCAAGCAGGTCCCTGGTTCAAATCTGCGTGCCTTTCTGGGTGGAGTTTGCATGTTCTCTCCGTGCATGCGTGGGTTCCCTCCGGGTACTCCGGTTTCCTCCCACAGACTAAAAACATGCATGTTTGGCTGATTGGTAACTCTAAATTGACCCTAAGTGTGAGTGAGAGAATGAATGGTGGTTTGTCTCTATGTGGCCCTGTGATAGACTTGCAACCCGTCCAGTGTGTACACTGCCCCTCGCACAGTGATTGCTGGACATGGGCACCGGCGACCCCCGTGACCCAAAAATGAAAGAAGCGGGTAAAAGATAATGGATGGATGGATAGTATATTAGAAGAGATGTTGACATGAACAAACATGGAGGGAAGAAAAGTCACAATAAGCAGAGGAAAAGAGTGGAAAAATCTAAGCAAAGAGGAGCTCATGGCCTTCATTGGAGTGACCATTCTTGCACGAAGTGAGAAGAACTGGAATGTACCAATGTGTGTGCTCTTTGGAAGTTTTCTACACAACCCAAGGTACCCTGAACCTACCAACTGACATCACTGAAGCAAATGGAAGATGTGGAGTGACAAAAGTTGCAAACAAGTAACAGGAGAGAGGCACAGAGGGCCAACAGAAGAGAAAGAGTTGCCAGATGTGTCCAAGAAACAAAGACTGCAAAGCCACCAATTGGTGCAGGAAATGCAGTACTACAGTGTGCAATGGTCACAGCAAAAAGCAAAAATTTTGTGACAACTGCGCACAGTGAATAGAGAAAAAGATGTTTGTGTGGGCACATGTGAGTGTACAGTGTTCTGGTCGTTTGTTGATTCTCTTTTTTGTCCTTCAGAGAGATGGACATTCTAGCAATAATTTTTGAAGATTTTTGATGTTATTTCATGTGAAAAAATGTTATAAAAAGTTATGAATAACCATATTAAATGTCAAATCAGTCTTTTGTTGACCCAAATATAATAAATATAACTACCTTTAACCAAAATTAAAGACATCATTTAAATTCATTGCAAAAACACATTGATTCTAATTGGGGTCATTTTTGACCCCACTCATGGAAGAATGTAGGTATTGGTCGTTCATGCATCCTAGGGTTAAAGTGCTCTATAAATAAAGCTGGTATGGTATGGTATGGTATACCGATGTCTGTCTGGACATGGCCCCATTGCAGAAAGCCTACCAGATTTGGGAGATGAATTGGGGTCCTCGGTGGGAAATAATGTCTGTAGGAATCCCATGAATTCTGAACATGTTTAGAACCAAAAACTAGGCAGTCTCCAGGGTGGATGGAAGCTTGATAGAGCTTGACGAAATGAAGTGAGCAGTTTTGTGAAATCTGTCTATTATTGCAAGAATGACTGCATTACCCTAAGATGATGGTAGTCTGTTCATGAAGTCTAGGGAGATGTGGAACTATGGGTAACTGGAGGTAGATAAAAGCTGCAGTAGACCAGCAAAAGATTGGTTTCCACTCTTGTTGCTGTCAGGATTTTAGTAGGCAGGAGCGAACCCAATTGCAGACAAGACTCTGGATACAGGAGGTACAAAAATATAGATATATTTAATAATATATCAAAAGAACTGATGTGACTACAACACACAGTCAGGAGACTGGAACATGACAGGACACATCAAGGAAGACCCAATGGTGATGCGACGAAGGACAAGACTCACAGACAGACTTATATACACAGACAAGACAGGATGCGATTACAAACAGATGGGAATATAAGGATAAATGAATCTAGAATAATGAGACAAAAACAAGGGTGCACAGACAAGGGAGGCCCACTAGAAGGTGCCATCCTTACAGTACCCCCATCAAGGATGCCCCCTGGCGTCCCCAAATAGACCCCCTCCAAAAGACTTGGATGGGCAGAAGGAGGAACTGCAAGGATGGAGGGCCCAAGGAAAAATATGAGGGCAACAAACTGACAAAAACCAAAACCTGGGGGCTAAACTAAACACAAACAGGGAACACAAAAGGGTCTGGGCAGTCATTGTTCCGGTGCGTGGCCGGGAGGCTGTCCATCAGGTTAGAATGGGTCAGGCGGGCAGCTGGGAGACCATTCATCAGGCTGAGGCCAGTCAGGCAGGCAGCGGAGAGATCGTTTGATGAAGCCTAGATCTAACCCGTGGTTGAGTGACCATACCCATGCCATTAGGCAGGTGTGCAGGAAAAATGAACACAAATGGAGAAAGGATAGTCTCCAAGTCTCATTTGATATGCTGAGAGAGAGTTGGCGTCGCTATCAACAAGCCGTAAAAACTGAAAGTTATGCACCATAACTCATGTTCCCTGAAGGAAGGGAACAAGATGCAACATACTTGCTATGGGAATTGCACCCCGCGCAATTACCTGAAGGAATACATTCACGCCTTTACGGCAAGGGCGTCAACGTCGCGCCAGAGGCCCCGCCGTCTGGGTATTTAAGCGACTGACGCCCATCCATCTTTCTCCAAAATTGCACTTCACCGAGCTTTCAGCATTGAAAAGGGCCAGATATGTTGCACCTCGTTCCCTTCCTTCAGGGAACATGAGTTATGGTGCATAACTTTCAGTTCCCTTTCAGTCAAGTTCTCTCGGTGCAACATACTTGCTATGGGAACGTAATTCATTCACGCCCTTGAAATGCTCAGTAAAATGCATGCTAGTGTGAACGTCTGCCCTTGACCAGCAGGCATCTCAAGGCTACTTTCTACTGTGTGTTAGAAAGAACAGCCTGAGTGACATCACACGCAGTAACATCCAAACTGTAATGCTTTGCAAAAGTTTTTAATGAGCTCCAGTTCGCAGTAGCACAAATGTCTGCAACTGGTACACCCTTGAACAGAGACCACGAAGTGGCCAAGCCCCTAGTCGAGTGAGCGTGCACTCCAGAGGGCACCTGTTGACCTTTGCTACTGTACGCCCTTTTAATGGCCTCAGTCACCCAATGTGTTTTGATAGGGCCTTTCCGGTAGCAGATGCTGCAAAGCACACGAACAGTTGATTTGTTTTTCTCCATTCGGCTGTTCTCTGCATGTAAGTGCGTAAAGCTCTCATGGGGCAGAGAGCCTTCAGCCTTTCCTGTTCCTGAGTGAGGACATGAGCAGGTGGGAAGGAGGAGAGATCAAAGTCTAGACTCCTATGGTTCAAAGTCAAGACCTTGGGGATGTATGCGGGATTAGGCCTTAAGGTGACCTTTGACCCATCAGGGGCGAATCTGGTACACATTGGATGTACAGACAATGCATGGAGGTCACCCACGCATTTCACCGAGCAAAGTGCCAAGAGTAGAGCGGTTTTATAAGATAACAAGTCTATCTTAACCTCACTCAGTGGCTCGAATGGAGGATCACAGAGAGCCCCCAAGACCAGGCTAAGATCCCATCCAGGGGTCAGGATCCTACTGGGTGGTTTTGTCCTAAGCACACCCTTCATAAATCTTATTATGATTGGATGTGCACCAGGTGTCCTGTGTCCCCAACCTTCGTGACAGGCTGAAATAGCTGATAGGAAAACTTTAATCGTTGAGAAAGAATGACCTTTTCCTAGTAAGTCCTGAAGGAAAGTCAGGAGCTGAGTAAGAAATAATATTTCTTTCTGTGCACCAAGCTTCAAAAATATGCCACTTCTGTGCGTAGAGAGACTGTATTGACATAGCACAAGCATTTTGGATGGTTTTTACCACATTTTCCAGCAGGCCTGATGCCATCAGCTTGTTCTTTTCTGCCAACAAGCTAAACTTTTTAACAGCTCTCAGCCTAAGCGGTGAGACTACTTCTTCTCGTGACATAGTTTGACCTTGAAGAAGAGCAGTTGGTGTATCCAATTCCTCTCCAGGGGCCCTGGAAGCCGTGACCCCCTGGGGGTCAACCAGGTTGGGGAGAAGGCCTTTTTGTTGATGTTCCACCAGGTTACTCTGATCGAGAGTGATCGAGGACAGATGCAACCTGTTGTCCTTAATAGACAGAGGTGGAGCAGAATGTCTGTTTTTTCTCCCCTTGTTTGGGGTCATGGGACTGAGAAGCTGCAAGTTTTGTAAACGAGCAGATCTCCTGACCCCAATCTGTTTTCTGGATGGGTCAAGTTTACTGGTCCTCGGCCTTAACAGAGTGTTGGAACCAGACAAACAGGCCAGGGTCTGTGTTTCACCCATTGGGGGAATATTGTTTAAGAGCAGAGCTGAACCAGCACAGTGAGAAAGGTCACGTGCTGCCGGATCACTGCTTGGACATTGCGTGTCACAAATTAATAATAAAGGGACAGCTGTAACGTGAGAACGTGGAGATGATTCTTTGTGCTTGGCAGACTTTAAATTGTTTGGTGATAGAGAGCCCAGTTCCCTTCGAATAACAGGAAGAGGAATCTGATTCAGCTCTGATTTGTTTACACACACAGCAGCTTGAACACAATTGCTTTTGTGAACGTGTGAAGCTTGTGGTTGCCTGTGGGCATCTGACGTGGCCCCCCCGTCGTTAGATTCTGTCGGCGCGTCTCCCTGAGGCGCGGACATGTCACGTGTTTGCTTGGTTAGTGTATTGACCGCCCCGTCGTTCACAATGGAGCGAGGCTGGAGCACGTGACCCCCCTCACCTGTCTCCATGAGGGGTGGGGGGCCTGCTTGCAGACGCCTCTGTGCCTGTCCTTTACAGACGGAGCAGAGGCACCCTGCCGGGGCTCATTGATTAGGCTAACACCCCGTGAGCCGTGAGGGAGGGGGGGAAACGGCCCTCTCCCTTTATGACGGCTGGCAGGCCAAAGGGACCTGTTCTGCTGAAGTTACTTGTGTTTTGTTGTTGTTGTTGTTTTTTTTTTGAGAGTCAATAAAACAGAGAGGGGCTGTTTTTTTAACTTTATTCGTGCTTAAGTGTAACGACATGTTTGATTTTATGCCAGTCACAGCAGGAAAAACATGATTTGCGCATGCAACAGAGTTACCAGCTTTTTGTACCATGCAACAAATAAAGTCTGGACATGAAAGGATCATTCCCCGTACCGCTTGGGCGGGTGACCGTGTAAAGTCAAGACGTGAACCTGGTTCATCAGGCACGCTTTTGTCTGTCGTCCCGGTTCGCCGAGGAGGTCTTGTGTCCGACCGCCTGGCGGGGGACAAACCTGTTTTTGCTACATGCGTGTTCGGTGCGAAGTGGGCCCGGTGGTGGTCTCTGCCGATGCTCCTCCTCGTACGCCGGCCGCTTCTACGGTGGGGCACACGTTGCTACGCGGTGTTGAGGCTGCGCAGGTCTACCTCCAGCAGACTCCCTGGGAGGGCGAAGCTTCTCCTGGGAATGCCCACCCGGAGAGCTTCAGCCTGTTTGCGCCTTTGGTCCAGCTTGGTCTGAATTCGATCCAAAGCTTTCCCAAACAACTCCGTCAGCTCTATCGAGTGGTGGAGAAAAGGCACCTTTTGTTCCTCGGGGAGATCAGTTAAAGTTATCCACAGATGGTGTATCGCGATGACCACTTCCGCCATGCCTCTGCCTTGAGCAACAGCGGCTGTCCCCATCATGCGGAGCACGAAGTCTGTTGCCCTGCGGGCTTCATCCAGCAATTCAGCGGTAGCCTGCTTGTCCGTCGTTACCTGCAGCTGTTGCAGCTTTTCAGCTAGGTAAGCCTGCATCAACGCGGATGCGTTCATGGCGCGCGCCGCGAGTCCCTGAACACTGTAGCATTTCTCGAGCAGAGAAGCTAAGGCTCGACAAGCTTTGCTCGGAAGAGTTGGTTTTGTCCCGGATGACTTGGGAGCCAGGTGAGACGCCAATGTGTCCTCAATTTGAGGCACGTTGGCTATTCCCACCTCATCCATCCCGTCCACGTCGAGGAACTGTGAGAGTGGTAAGAGCATGGGAGCTCTGGGCTGAGGCCAGGTGCGAGTTAGTTCTGTGAGGAAGTTCGGGAACACGGGCATCCTTTGCCTCATGGCGGCCTGCTGCTTTGAGTAAAAATAGTTTCCTGCCAGCCTCGTGACCTGTTGACGAGGCGGAGGCTCTGGCCATGGGATGTGCAGCGCGTCCGCTGCTCTGTGATGCAGGTCAAACAGAGCAGGGATAGAAAAGTCAGTTTCCAGGATTACAGGTACCGGGGGTTTGGGAGAGGTCTACTCCCTGTTCCTCGAGTTCGACGTCTGCGTCCTCTGCGGAAAATTCGCCTGAGGCTGAAATCGAGATCTCGTCCTCGTTCATCATGCCTCGAGTGTCAAATTCAACTGTTAAATCCACCATAGGAGCCAGCACGTCAGGGCTGTCACCCCATTCGACTCGTGTGCTGTCGTGTAGAGCCATGTTCTCGAGCTCCGGCGTGAGAGTGAGGGGCTCAGTGGTGTCCGCATCCACTGGCACTGCTGGGGCGCCCATGGCCTTGGCGACGAGGTCAACCCGATGCCGCAGCACCGCATCCAGCATCTGGTTGCAGTGTGGGCAAAAGTCGGGCGTATCCAGCACTGTTTTTGTGTGTAACATTCCCAGGCAGACTGGACAGGCCTCATGGGTGTCTGTCGCCGCGAGGGAGAAACTGCATCCGCTAGGACAGGCGCGCAAAGTTAGGCTCGCTGTCCTGCTGGTTTTCCTTGGAAGTCTTGTCTTTCGCTTTCCTTTCTCCGGAGGCATGTCCGAGATAAGGCAAGCGAGTCCTTCCAGAATTCTTTTTCTTTTAATTTGTTTAGATGTCTCCTCCGTCGTGTTGCTTTCGCTGGCTAGCCCGCTACGAATTAGCAGGTGTAGCGGTTGTGACGCAGTTAGCGCCGTCGAGCGAAGCAGTCTGTGGAGAGAGGAGAAGAAAATACTTCGGGGTTAAGAGAAAATGTGCCAGACTAGCTTTCGCTACTCCTGTAGTACGCAGGAATAAGTCTCTGTGCACTCAGTGTAGGGAGCAAGCTCACCTCTGGTTGAGCGATGAAGCAACAGAGAAGTCCCGCGAAGAGAGGTAGTTCAGGTTTAAGCAAGGTAAAGGGCAAAAAAGAGAAAGATGGATGGGCGTCAGTCGCTTAAATACCCAGAGGGCGGGGCCTCTGGCATGACGTTGACACCATAGCCGTAAAGGCGTGATTGTATTCCTTCAGGTAATCACGCAGGGGCGCAATTCCCATAGCAAGTTTGTTGCACCAAGAGAACTTGACTGAAAGGGAACAGCCAGAGCCAAATATTTCTCTGACATTATTGTTGCCAACTCTCACAATCACTGTGTTCTTTGATACAATCAACACTGTCCTCAATTCACATGAACTGGTTCCTCTTGAAGCATCTAAAGAACTTTGTGATAAGTTTCTTCTAATTTTTTTGGACATTGTTACGAACACTAGGGCTTGTACTGTATTTCTTTTCCTTCCCATGACCCTTCCATCCTGGTCCCCTGTCCTGCGTTTTTTGATCATCTGGAGCCTATTTCTCTCTCCTATCTAGAGAAACTGGTCACCAGTATGAAACCATCAGGTTTCCCCCTTGATGTTGTACCTCCTTGTTTTCTTAAGGAGGTATTTTCTACAGTTGGCTCCTTTGTCCTAAATGTGATCAATAGCAGCTTGATGTTTAGCGTGGTACCAAGCAATTTTAGACATGCTGTGGTTCAGCCATTATTGAAAAAACCTGGCCTTGATCCTACCTCTTTGTCAAACTTTAGGAGAATTTCAAAGTTACCTTTTATTTCAAAAATATTGGAAAAAGTTGTTTACACCCAGCTGAAGGCCTTTTTGGATGAATTTAAAATTATGGAGGTCTTCCAGTCTGGTTTCAAAACCTACCATAGCACTGAATCTGCTCTTTTAAGGGTTTTTAATGACATATTTTTATCACTGGATTCTGGAAACTGTGTTTTACTTGTGCTTTTAGATTTAACAGCTGCTTTTGACACAGTCGACCATGAAATTCTTATCGCCAGATTGGAGCAATGGGTGGGCATCACTGGCTCAGCTCTGCAGTGGTTTAGGTCCTACCTTTCCAATCGAAGTTTCAGTGTGAAGATTGATAATTTTACCTCTGCTTCTGCTGCCCTCCCCTGGGGTGTACCCCAGGGCTCCATCCTTGGTCCTCTTCTCTTTTCACTTTACCTTCTGCCACTCGGTTCTATTTTCAGAAAGCATGGTGTGCAGTTTCATTTATATGCGGATGACTGTCAAGTCTATTTCCCTGTAAAACAAAATGGTTCCACGCAGTCTCTTCTGGACTGTCTTGGTGACATTAGAGGGTGGATGGCACTTAATTTCCTCCATTTTAATGATAAAAAGACAGAGGTTATGGTCTTTAAATCTAGTGCTCCTAACAGTCCCACCACTTTTGATTTTTCCTCTTTGGCCCCATATGAAAAGTCGATTGTGACAAATCTAGGAGTGAAAATTGACCCCTGCCTGAAACTTGACTGTCATATCAACAGCATGGTTAAGTCTTCGTTCTTTCAACTCAGGTGCCTCTCAAAAATCAAGCCCCTCCTTTCTTGACACCACTTAGAGACAGTAGTCCACGCTTTTATTACTTCATGGCTGGATTATTGTAACTCTCTTCTGATCGGAGTTAAGGCCTCGCTCTCACGGTTGCAGCTGGTACAGAATGCTGCTACACGATTCTTGACTGGTACAGGCAGACGTGAGCACATCACTCCAGTTTTAATGTCCCTTCATTGGCTTCCAGTCCAGTTTCAAATCCATTTTAAAGTTTTATTGTTTGTTTTTAAGTCTTTGAACAGTTTTAGTCCCTCCTATTTGTCTGAATAAGACATGTGCTCTTAGATCCTCTGACCAGATGCTTTTAGCAGTCCCAAAAACCTTTTATTAAACCAGAGGAGAGAGAGCATTTTCAGCTCTGGCTCCTAAATTGTGGAACGAGCTGCCACTGAAGGTCAGGCAGGCTCCATCAATCTCTGTTTTTAAAACTCGTTTAAAAACACATTTTTTCATTGGCTTTTAAACCAGAGTGAGTTCACGTCTCTGATTTAATGTTGTATTCTTTTACTTGTGATGTTCTGATTATTTATCCACCTTATTCCTAGCCCCCATGATGCCTTGCGCGAATTATGTGTACGACTTCCGCCGAAAGTCAGAACCGGCACTTTTAGCAACGCGCTAAACGGTTTTCGTCAGAGGTTTTAGGTCATAAAATATGTGGGAACACAAACGATCACAACTCAAATGTGGAGATATTGTTTTACCGCTACCTACAGCTGTTGAGGGGTGGGAGGACGACTTGAAGAAGTGGCCGAAAATAACGTACACTAGCATGTTTAGCTACTAGCATACTTAGCTACTTTGTTGACAGTTGCTTCAGATGGTGAAGCGATGAGCAATCTGAAAAGCTCTGAAGCTTATTAGTATCTTCACAGTAAAAAGGTTGGTCCTGTTATGTTAAGAGAGGTGGGACACATTCTTATTTACCTTAAGGCAAACATAAAGCCCAGTCTAAGCATTAAAAATCCACATCTCCAGGTCCAGCTAACAATGATGTTGCCTTGGACTTTTGAGCTGCAAGATGTTTATCTGGACACCAACTGAGCACCTGGAGCTTGACATTTCTTTTGACAAAGACTTTACTGATTCACAAATGAAGCACCTTGAGAACTTTTAATAAAATACAGTAAATGAAAACAAATAATGAAATAGACAGGAAACTATCTTTAAAAACCTGATAATGAAAAAAGTGACATTTAGATAGAAACAGTAGTTTAATCCAAAATTAACTGATATAGTGCACACAAAAAACTAACCTTGCAACTATTGTACATAACAAATGAATCATTTTAGCAAATACTTTTCTAATGTAATATAGTTAACATTGCATCCTTTAAAAAAACATGTTAAGAGTTGTGTTACGTTTACAGCAAGTACACCAGTACTGTACATGTTTGAGAAAAATGTTTACATTTAATGTCTTCTCACTTCTCACTTGAAATAAGCTGGCATCCTTTGCGTGTGAATGCTGGAATGATTAAATTGACACCATAGCTCTTGCAGCAGGTCCCTCACTGTGAAACCACGATCACCCATCACCTGATCTCCAGCACGCAGATAGTCCAGAAACCCAGAGTTCTGTGTTATATACCTGTCACTGCATTTACCACCATAAGCATCTGAAATAAACATGATTATTCCAGAGGGAGAAACAGCCAATAAATATTTCACAGTGTTATTTGCATGTATGATTCACTTCTGGAGTCCAAGTTTTTAGCTTTCTGCAAAACATGTTGCTTTAATTGTTTCACGGGGCAACCATAGAATAAGGTTGTTGGTTTGTTCTGACATTATGTCAATCCACATTCCAACAGTCATGCTGCATGTGACTGTGGTGGTGTTGAGCAGCTCCACACTCTCGTCAAGCCCATCTGAAAGTAAAAGTACAGTATACAAACATTAGGGTTCATTTATGAACACACACACACACCTAGATTATATATATGTAAATAAACACACACACACACCTATATTATATATATATATATATATATATATATATATATATATATATATATATATATATATATATATATATATATATATATATATATATATAAATAAACACACACACAGCATACATATAGGTGCGTGTGTTTATTTGCCAGTTATGAACGAAAATATTAGTATCATTTAATCACTGACTACATAAAATCATAACACTAAAAGCTGTCTCTTAAATCATACCTGGTGTTCTCGATCCTCTGGAGGATACGGTGTCTTTTTTCAGGTGGTTTCTCATAGCCCAGCCACAAAGAAGGATGCAGGTTTTTGTTTTCGGAGCATGTTCAACACACACTAGTTGCAGCCACAAATTCAGCTTTGTCTGATTATTCGTACAGCCACGAACAGCGCAACATACCTGAGCTCCACAATAATAATAATAATAATAATAATGAATTCAATTTATAACGCACTTTTCATTAGTGAAAATCTCAAAGTGCTACACACATTGAATGCTACACACATTCATACACCGGTAGCGGCAGACTACCATGCAAGGTGCTTTCCAATCCTACCGGAAGCAACTTGGGGTTAGGTGTCTTGCCCAAGGACACAACGACACATGGTGTGGGGAACCGGGATTCGAACCGCCAACCTTCCGATTGGGGGACGACTGCCATTACCACTACGCCACGGCCGCCCCACAAGGACATCTTTGTGACAATATTAGCTCGAAATAACAGAAAACAGAACTTCAACGACGCGCGCAGAGCAGCAAGTAAACAACGAGGAGCCAATGCAGAAATTCTACTTCCGGGGTCAAATGGAAGTAAGACACATAATTGCTTCTACAGTGACACCCCCAGGAATAAGGTGGATATGATTGTTTTTATTGTTTTGTGCTTGTTTTTGTTCTTGTACAGCACTTCGGACGGCTGATGTTGTATTTTTAACACTAGGAATACCAGAATATTCAGATGAGTACTACACTTACCAAAGTCTGTCAAATTACAGATTGAGGGATTTGCATTCAATTAGGTTTGTGTGACCCCCTGGGGCTGAAGTCTTTTGTGTGCTCAAAACATCCCCCCAGTAGCAAAAACAAAACATCTCCCCCATATTCCAACAACAACATTCCTTCTGCAGGTTGAAAGTGCAGCTTTTTACAACACAGACCAAACTTTTGGAGATGTTGATGACTCTTTGCAAATGTCAACGCTAGAAACTTCAGTTTATTTTATAGATATACGTTTTATACTTTTTATACTACTATGCAAAAACTCAGGACAGTATTACACTTTTATTATTTCATTTTATGCTTATGTTCATTGGGTGTTTGGTGTTTTAGGGGTGTTTGGTGTTTCAGTGTTGGTGTAAATTTTCATACTTTTATACTATTATGAAAAAACTCAGGACAGTGTTACACTTTTTTACTATTTTACTATTTTATGCTTATGTTTATTAAATGTTTTAGTGTTTAGTGTTTAGATGGTTACTGTTGCACCGAGGGACTGAGAGAAACGCAATTTCGGTCCTGTGTATGTCCTGTACATATTGCAGTTCTGACAATAAAGTTGACTTTGACTGCCTCTAAGCGAGCAGGTCCCCGGTTCAAATCCTGGTCCGGGGGCCTTTCTGGGTGGAGTTTGCATGTTCTCTCCGTGCATGCGTGGGTTTTCTCCGGGTGCTCCGGTTTCCTCCCACAGTCCAAAAACATGCATGTTAGGCTGATTGTTAACTCTAAATTGACCCTAGGTGTGAGTGAGACAGGTCCCTCTTGTAAATGAGTCCCCGTGGCTCAACGAGTCCAGCCTGTATAAATAAAGGTTGAATGAATGAATGAACAAACTGATATGGAGAGAACACAAATTCTGTAAGAATAAAAATACTAAATATCACCTATTCCACGGTCAAGGCGGGATTGCATTGGTCACTTTTATCTGAAGGCGGCGGGATTGTACAGGTGGTCCCCGACTTACGAGGACATCGACTTACAGGCCTTCGGCCTGGAAACCCTGCTATGGACCGTGTCGGTTCATAAGTTTCTCCGCGGAGACACATGCGCTTTATGTGAACGGCGGTTTTGTCAGGAAGGCATCTTTGTCCTTCCTGGACGAAGGACAAATGGTAAATGGAGCTTATTTATATAGCGCTTTCCAGCCCCCTATGAGGGGCCCCAAAGCGCTTTACAATACCAACCATCCAACCATTCATACACACATTCATACACCGGTAGCGGCAGACTGCCATGCAAGGCGCCATCCAGTCCTACCGGGAGAAACTCGGGGTTAAGTGTCTTGCCCAGGGACACAACGACACATGGTGTGGGGAAACGGGATTCGAACCTCCAACCTTCCGATCGGTGGACGAGTGCCATTACCACTATGCCACGGCTGCCTATCTGCCTATCTGCAAGCTACATGCTGAGTGAAATAAAATTGAATAAAGTTGTTTCACTCCAGTTTTCATGTAAACATTCATACTTTTGAGTGTGGAAAAATGATTGTGTTATACAACAAATACAGAGCTTTATCATTCAATGGGTCTCTGACTTTGTACAGTACTGTAATAGATTTAGTATTTTTATTCTTACAGAATTTGTGTTCTCTCCATATCAGTTTGTTCATTCATTCATTCAACCTTTATTTATACAGGCTGGACTCGTTGAGCCACGGGGACTCATTTACAAGAGGGACCTGTCTCACTCACACCTAGGGTCAATTTAGAGTTAACAATCAGCCTAACATGCATGTTTTTGGACTGTGGGAGGAAACCGGAGCACCCGGAGAAAACCCACGCATGCACGGAGAGAACATGCAAACTCCACCCAGAAAGGCCCCCGGACCAGGATTTGAACCGGGGACCTGCTCGCTTAGAGGCAGTCAAAGTCAAAGTCAACTTTATTGTCAGAACTGCAATATGTACAGGACATACACAGGACCGAAATTGCGTTTCTCTCAGTCCCTCGGTGCAACAGTAACCATCTAAACACTAAACACTAAAACATTTAATAAACATAAGCATAAAATAGTAAAATAGTAAAAAAGTGTAACACTGTCCTGAGTTTTTTCATAATAGTATAAAAGTATGAAAATTTACACCAACACTGAAACACCAAACACCCCTAAAACACCAAACACCCAATGAACATAAGCATAAAATGAAATAATAAAAGTGTAATACTGTCCTGAGTTTTTGCATAGTAGTATAAAAAGTATAAAACGTATATCTATAAAATAAACTGAAGTTTCTAGCGTTGACATTTGCAAAGAGTCATCAACATCTCCAAAAGTTTGGTCTGTGTTGTAAAAAGCTGCACTTTCAACCTGCAGAAGGAATGTTGTTGTTGGAATATGGGGAGATGTTTTGTTTTTGCTACTGGGGGGATGTTTTGAGCACACAAAAGACTTCAGCCCCAGGGGGTCACACACACCTAATGGAATGCAAATTCCTCAATCTGTCATTTTACAGTCTCCCATGGGAGCTATATGTAAAATATTTACAAGTACATATGTTTGGTATTCCTAGTGTTAAGTGCTTTAGAAATAAACTGGTATGGTATGGTATGGTATGATGGGCCGTACTTCAGGCAGGAGCAAGTCAGACAGGAGGCCGTGAGACCATTAATCAATCCGGGGCCGGTCAGGCAGGTGGCCGAGAGGTCGTCCAATGGGCCATTCTTCAACCAAGAACAGGACAGACAGGTGGCCAGGAGACCATTCATCAGGCTGAGGCCGGTCAGGCAGGCGGTCGAGAGGTCATCCATCGGGCCATTCTTCAAATGGAATTAGGACACACAGGAGGCTGAGAGACCATTCATCAGACCGGGGCCAGTCAGGAAGGCAGTCAAGAGGTAGTCCATCGGGCCATTATTCGAGTAGGAACTAGTCAGGCGGAGAAGGAGTGAGGACCTTAGCGGACGGACCAGGAGTAAGGACCTCAGCGGATGGACCAGGGGCAAGGACCTCAGCAGGTGGGTCAGCGAAAAGGAGCTCAGAAGACGGGTCAGCAGCGAGGAGCTCAGCAGACAGGTCAGTGGCGAGGAGCTCAGCAGATGGGTCAGTGGCGAGGAGCTCAGCAGACAAGTCAGCTGCAAGGAGTTCTTTTGCAGCCAGATAATGTGGGGCTGGATCTTCTGTGGTCGGATCTTTGGTGGCCAGATCTTCAGTGGCAGGATCTTTGGCGGCAGGATCTGGAACATACGTAGACAGTGGTTCAATGGAGGCAGGGTCTTCTGCGACCAGATCAGGCAGAGCTGGATCTTTTGCAATCGGATCTTTGGCGGTAGGATTTTCAGTGGCAGTATCTTTGGCAACAGGAGCAGACATGGACTGTGCAGAACTCTCTGGAGGCATTGTGGGTCCTACAGCATTTTCTCTGATGATCACAGGCTCAGGATTGGCTGCAGGCTCAGGGTTGGCTGCAGGTTCAGGGCTGGTTGCAGGCTCAGGGCTGGCTGCGGGCTCAGGACTGGCTGCAGGCTCAGGGCTGGCTGCAGGTTCAGGGCTGGTTGCAGGCTCAGGGCTGGCTGCGGGCTCAGGGCTGGCTGCGGGCTCAGGGCTGGCTGCGACTCAGGGGGGACCGAGTCTCTGGAACCCCTTTGTCATCGACCTCTCAGACGTGGGCAGCAACGTGGTTCGGGTCCAGGACCGAGCCGAGAGAGAGGAGCTGAGCATGAAGGTGGTGATAATGTAGTTGGTGAGTCCAAGTCTGTGGGTTTTAAATGGGCTGGATCCCCGTACTGTGTTGTTCACACAGAGACTGCAGGAGATGGAGGAATTACAGAGACTGTAGTAGGCATGGGAGCGACTGCATGGGCTGAAGCTGCGAGGATCCCAGGTGTCATGAACTGAGAGTCCGGGTTATGTGTGGTTGGAGGACTAGGACTGACAGTGCCTGACCTAACAAGTGGCTCCAACCAATTCTTCTCCTCCAGCACCTGTCCTAGAAGTCCTCCATACCGGGGCATCAAACAGTCCATGTAGGTGCATGTACTCATCCAACATTTTTTTTGTGGCCACACACCTCTCCCACAGATTGCAGGAGGTGGCCATGTCCACAAACCTCTGGTTGGTGTCACAGAGCTGATAATAGTCTTCATCTGACAATCTGGACAAAAAATGCTTGTCTGCTGGGTTCTTTGTTGGTCACATCATACCGTCAGGATTCTAGCAGGCAGGAGCAAACCCAATTGCAGACAAGACTCTGGATGCAAGAGGTACAAAAATATAGATATATTTAATAACAAATCAAAAGATCTTATGTGGCAGCATCTCACTCTCAGGAGACTGGAACATGACAGGACACATCAAGGAAGACCCAACGCTGACACGACGAAGGACAAGACTCACAGACAGACTTATATAAACAGACAAGACAGGATGTGGTTACAAACAGCTGGGAACACAAGGAGGAATTAATGAAGAGTAATCAGACACACACAAGGGTGCACAGACAAGGGAGGCCCACTAGACGGTGCCATCCCTACAGTTGCAGGCACAGACGAAACAGGCAGCAACACATTCCTTGATGTCTTGGTTCATGGTGGGCCATCAGAAACATATATTGGTGAATGAGAGCATGTGGTTATTACCAGGATGACAATTTATTGGTGTAGACCAATTTTAAGTCATTCCTTCTCACAGACCTTCTAACAAACTACCTCCCAATGGTACCTGTACATGGGTCAGGTTCAAATCTCTGGGCTTCCTGAAGGCCCCTTTTGATTGTACACGTGGTACCTCAGATCCCTCTAGCCAGTGCCTCCATTCCCCTAAAGTCAATTTCATAGCCAAATGTTGATTATTGCCTATATCAAAATTTTGCTCAGCTGGGGGGAGACGATGAGAAAAGAAAGCTTAGGGGTGTACCTTGTTGCAGTTTGGAATCTTTGTGAGAGGACTGTCCCAACTCCGGTGTCTGAGGCATCCACCTCCAAAATAAACTGTCCCTTAAGATCAAAATGACACAAAATGGGTGCAAAAGAAAAAAAGTTGTTTTAGCTCAACAAAAGCTGCGTTGTCCTCGGCAGTCCTCTTGAATGGTGTTAAGGTGGAGGTAAGTTGGGTGAGAGAAGCTGTCCTGCTGTAGTTTCTGAAGAACATCCTGTCAAAATGAACAAAGCCTAGGAAATGCTGAAGCTGCTAACAGTCCTCAGGAACCAGCCACTCCACCACTGATTTTACTTTGTTTCTTTTTTAGCAAAAAAACAAACAAAACACACACACACACAAAAAACTCTGCCCCCACAGGAGAAGTTGAAGGGAGAATGATGCCTGAGTCTAGAGACTCCTTGATGTACATTTTTGTCATCTCTTTCTCAGTTCCTGAAAGGTTATACAACTTGCTGGCGGGTATGCGGAAGATACCACTTAGAAAGAAGAAGATACTGCTTTTTGGCACTGACCAGCACTTCAGGAACCCACTGGGGGAAAACACTGGAATCCTACACAATATTGGTCTTCTGACTACAGATGATATTTCAGGTACATTTTTTCCAGTCCTGGTATAAAAGAGAAACTTAGATTCATTTAATATTTTCTTATGACCTCAATTATAATAACATTTCATACCAGTCTAATTCCTCATTTTGGTCCAATCTAGCTATTGTAGAGTTTTAAGGAGCCTTTAAAGTCTACAACTTTTGCCAACTGGAGCTATAACTTTATAACTTGTTCTAACACAATTAATGAAACAGTTTTTTAGTTGTTAAACATTTGCCTATGACTGCACTCTGCATATTTCTTGAAGCACATGGGTTGTTCCCTTTATCTGTATAAATACCTAACTATCCAATTATAAAGTAAGGTGTAAAATCAGATTTTGAAGACATCTGACACAGAGAGAAAGATAATTGTGTTATTTGAAGATTTCTAATTAGATTTCTTTATTCAGGTATATAATCCCTTGGAAAGGTTGAATGTTCTCATTGGTCAGGTACTTCAGGTTCCCCCCAGATTACACAATGAAAAGAAGAAGAAGCAAAAAGCTTAATTTGTGGCTAAAACCGACCTCAAGAATAAGTGTTAGTATGCATGTTTGTTAGACATCTTTATGTTGTTTGTCATGTGATAAACTGATGTCTCTTGGTACCATGAAGATTTGGGCAAACAAGTTTAGAAACAAAATATTTTCTTTTGAAAATTAACAATAGACAGGTCAACTTAAAGTATACAAAAAAGAGAAGATTATTTTCACATTTTTAAAATGTTTAATAAAAAATCTTATTTTCATAAACACTGGATGTGACCTTTAAAAAAGATTGAGCTCAATCTTCCGGGAGGGACTCAGAGTAGAGCTGCTGCTTCTCCACATCAAGAGGAGCCAGTTGAGGTGGCTCAGGCATCTGGTTAGGATGCCTCCTGGACGCCTCCCTGGTGAGGTGTTCTAGGCACGTTCCACCGGGAGGAGACCCAGAAGAAGACCCAGGACACGCTGGAACGACTGTTTCTCGGCTGGCCTGGGAATGCCTTGGGATTCTCCCAGAGGAGCTGGCCCGAGTGGCTGGGGAGAGGGAAGTCTGGGCCTCCCTACTTAGGCTACTACCCCCGCGACTCTACCCCAGATAAGCACAAGAGAATGGATG
>JBBPBX010005896.1:56985-70415 GCA_038048925.1 Garcialebias charrua
TAAAATGAACAAAAACTATTAAAAATGTCCCAAAGCGCGAGGGAAACCAAACATTTAGAGTCAAACGACTCAAAATGAACTACGAACCGGGTTTCCGCCCACATCAAGACTCCTGAAATCAAAGCTTCAGCTCCTGCTGCTCCTCCTTTACCTGCTGCTCCTCCGTGTCTCAGGTGTGCACTGTGCAGTTAACCCGAGGAGGCGGAGCTCCACGAGGAGGAGGTGGTGCAACATGAAAACTTCTCCCAGGACAAGAAAGTCTCAGCGAACCACACACACACACACACGCACATTCTTTCCTGGCTGCACACACTCCTCCTCCTCCTCCTCATGTTGCGCAATGCAAACCAAGAGAATTTGTTTTACACGTGTGTAAAAGAAATAATCTGTCCAGGTGTGTGTCTGACTGTGAGCCTGACCACACACACACAACAGGTAACACATTAAACACCTAAGTTTTTAAAAGCCTGCCACATGTTTGTTGGCAACATTTCCTTGTCGGATCAGATATCGCAAAAAAGTTGCGTTACTCATGTCTGATTAGTGTTTAGAAAAGCAATTTAAAATGGCCACCATAGCTTATCTAAAATAAAACTGATTTATTTTTTTTAAAGCTGCAGAGACAATATTCCAGGCCTCTCTTGTAAATGAGTCCTCGAGGCTCAATGGGATTAACCGGCCTAAATAAAGGTTGAATGAATATTCAGACTGTTTTAGTTGTGTTTAAAGTTTGCAATGATAAAATGTTGGGTGTTTGTTAGCAAAATACTTCATGCTCATGAAAACTCAGAAAGTAATGCACATTTTTTTAGTCAACTTGGCTCAGGATGGTCACCAAAATCATCATTTCTAGTTGTGCTTGACCCCTGGGCGGTGGTGAAGCGGTTAGAGCGGTGTGACTTCTTCTCAGTGAGGTCACAGCACTGCCTCCCATCCTGGAGTCTTTCTTGGCGGAGCATACATGTATACGCAATACGCTGGTGAAGATTCTCATCCAGGACACGGTAAAGGTTAAAAGCCTTCACCTGCAGAGGGAGAGGTCAATCTGCATTATGCAAACTTACAGAACACCTCAGCTTTATCATTTGAATCCTACGCTCATATTTTGAATTGAGAAAGCTCCTCGAATGAGAAGTGCAACATCTTTAGTTACAAATGAAGTCCACTGGTTTTTAACCTTGTTTTGGACATACATATATGCAGGTGTTTTCTTGGGGTACCAACAAAAAAGGTGAAATCGTGTCACCTGGACCTAACACGATTGAACCTTTTTTGTCATCTACCTGATTGAGCTTACAACCCTTTTTATTGGGGTAGTTTTCACTCAGACCAAAAATAATCGAGTTGTCCAGGAGTGTGAATGGTTCTAACAAGGTTGTCAGGTCCTCAAGACGGGGTCGTCTTTGTTGAAAACGTTTCACATTTTATCCACAAGACTTCTTCAGTCTGAGCTGCTACAAACTCAGGTCTCATAATTGATCAACCAGTTTGCTGGTGACAGCTAAAACTACTTGTTCACGTGCAAAAGGACCATCAGCCTAACAATCGTTAGTGCCGATAGCCGCTTATTGACAGGCGGCTGAGTGATACTAATAACAGCATTGTAAGGAGTTGGACATAGAGGCCTCTGCCGTTTAACTCCATTCTAGATATTGTGCTAAAATTTACCGTGGTAGCAACTCCCTCAGTTAACAATATTCTGTTAAACACAACATCAGCATATTCAATTATTTCACTACTCCCTCTGGGGTCAAAATTAAATAGTAAAATTTACAGGCTTTTAAAATAATTAATTTCACCACTAGTAGTGAGTTTAAGAGCAATACAGCAAATTCTAGAAATATATACATTGCAAGTTAAATGGTGTCATTTAAGATAAGATCTAAAATGTGTGAAAGCACAGTATTTTTTAACCATGAAATTAATTTACTGGTTTATGAAGCTTTCATGGGATGTGCACTCCAAAAATGTACCGGTACATGTTATACCCAGCAAATACCGGTATGTAAACCACCAGCCAACTGTGGAAGCAGAGAAATATTAACAAATGAGAAAAAATACCAAGATGTTACAAATATAGTCATTTTATTAATGACTTGGAAAAAGGCTAAACACAAGGAATACATGCATGCAGGGTATGTATGAGCTGGCGAGCTCCTGGATCCTATTCACAACACACAGGTCGTATTAATTTGAGTAACAGCTGTGAAGCTATAAAAATCAATTCATGTATATGCTTTTACACACTCACACACTAAGACAGGATTTTTTTTTTTTCTTGAACGTGATTTGAATACCAACAGTGTTTTATCTTCATATAAATCAGCATGAGCTCCAGCAGGCTTTTTTTTTTTTAATAAGAAAAAATGAAAGGATAGGTTACATATGGATTTTTCTGATTGTGCATGACCAAAACGCTGTGATTTTATCGTGACAGGATGAAGATATTGAATTATGTAAAAAAAGAAAACTTAAAATTAGACACTCCGTCCCCTCCAGAACACTTGTTTGAAATCAGGAATGTGTGCTGCCAGTACCTACTGAGGAACATATACATTAAACAGAAGTCACAACCTGGCTCCAATTACAGTATGGTGTGTGTTGCTATCCTTTCTCAAACTGGCAGCTTTAACAGCGACACTAACCAAGCTTTTCTACACATCAGGGTTAAAAGAACTTCAAAGTACAGCTAACATACCTGTCAGAATAACACTGTTATTCAACAATAGAAAAACTTTTAAACTACTAAAACTACCGCCCTCTAAAAAAGGGGAGAAAGCGATGATAAAAATAGAAAGAAAACAAAAAAACATATAGCACAGCCCAGTTACTGGAAGGCGCCGCTGGTCTTAGTTTTTGCCCCTCTTAGACTTCCGAGGGGACGGTTTGCTGCTCTTGGCAGCTTTTTTGACAGGTTTCTCAGGCGGTGGCTTGGGGGACGACGCTTCCTCAGAACGCTTGGACCCACCTTTGGCTGCCTGTTTTTTCACTGGAGGCTCTTCCGGGGTAGGTTCCTCGGGTTTAGACCGTTTGGTTGCGCCTTTTGCTGCTCCCTTTGCAGCTTTGGGCGCCTTGGGGGATGACTCCGGTTTGGCTCGCTTAGCTCCGCCTCTTTTTGTCTCCTTTTCCACTTCAGGCTCTGGTGACGACTCTGGTTTAGATCGCTTGGACCCGCCCTTTGGCTTCTCTTCAACTTCGGACTCCTCAGACTCGGGCTCAGGGCTGGTCTCCTTGTAGACAGCTTTCTTGGTCATCCTTGAGCTCAGCCTTTTAACCACTGGTTTTTTAGGCGTTCTTGAAGGTGCACCTCTCTTGACAGGCGTCGCTGTGGGTTCTTTGACGGCAGCTGACGGTTTCTTTCCTGACCTCTTGGCTGAAGATGTTGCCGTTTTAACGGGAGACTTTTTTGCAGGTGTACGGCCCCGGCTTTTAGCTTTTGGTTGACTGGCACGCTGGGGTTTCTTGGCTGGCGGAGGACGGCGATTTCCACGTGAAGGGGCGTTTGCTCTCCTAAAGAGTGAATTCAAAAGACACATATGAGTTGGAGATGTAGAGAGACACACAAAAAAGGCAGGTATTTTTTATAAGCACCTCTTAGGAGGAGGAGCTTCATCTTCTGACTCTTCCTCCTCCTCTTCTTCTTCTTCCTCTTCCTCCTCTTCATCTGAAGTGTCAGCTGTCTGCCTCCGTTTGGTTGGTTTCTTTGGAAGCTCTTTAAACTTGTCTGGATACAGGATGGTAGGACTAAAAACAAAGAAGAAAATAAAGCACTCAAGCTAAATTCAAAACATAAATATATGAACAGTATATGTGTACCACATAGTCAGAAGCAAAATAATGAGAATGGTAAACACATCAAAACATTTAAATAATGAGAAAAAATCTCCAAGTGGGAATACGTTGGGTAGAATGGAAACGAGAGTCCGTAGGTCCCATTTAAGCCGTGACCAGTGTGCTGCTTTATCCAGCCGAGCACTTTGCACTTGGTCAGGGTCCTCTTCAGGTTGGCCACTAAAAGAAAACAGCCGTGTTTTACATTCAGTACGTTTACATCTAGTTGTTCAAAATAAAATGCACACAAAAAAACATGGCATCCTAAAGCCCCCAGTATAGCTCTGCGTTTGGCCGAGCGCCGCGCCACGCTGTGCGAGCGCCGCGGCACAAGCCTTTGAACGCGGGCGGGAACGCGCCAAGCTCAAATTTTACGACCGCTTACGCGCTCGCGTTGTCTCACAATAAACTGCCCGGCGGCGGACTGTTTTGTATGAGACACAAATGTATTAAATTCCTCTTCTTCATCGCTGATCTGGACTTTTTTTGTTTTTTTGCCAAAAGTCAAGTGATCGCTTGAAGCGGTCACCATTCGCTTCCTCCTCCGATGAGGAGGAATGAATGAATTTGTCACGAGCGAACTAAAGTCATGTCCAACGTGGCTGCGCCAGGTTCTAAATATTTCCTGGTGTGCTGTGGGCTGCAAGAGCAGCACTCCCTGTTTTTATTTTTTTGAACTTTTTATTAACATATAAACACAGAAAATCGCTGCGCAGCCATCTGCCTTTTTTTCTCCCACCCGACATGTCAATCAATTCAGTAGGCGTGTCAGCAAATGACCAATCACCGACCTCAGTTTGTCCCGTTTCTTCACGCTGGAGCGTCACGCTGAGCTATACTGTGAACTGCCTGCGCGCATCGAGCTGCACAACGAACAGCTATACTGGAGCCTTTAATGTGAAGCTTCATTTGTACACTGCTGTAAAGTTACGGTCATTCTCTGCAAGAAATGGATTTTATATTGCTACAAAACTTAATTTTTGAGGAACTACTGTATATTTTAAACAAATATTAAAGGCTCGTTTGTAGAGGTTTCCTCACCATCACTAATGACGTTCAAACGTTAGACAAACTCAACATTTAGTTTCATTTATTTATGTTTTACTTTCAGAAAGTGAGCAGGGTGAATATCTTTCTCTTAAAGGGATTGTATCAGAATTATGTTAAACTGATGAAGTGTATGGCATGAGTTCTAAAATTTACTTCAAATTAAGAGCATAATTTATTAAAATTTAAATTTAAAAAGCTGAAATCTACAGTATGTATTTAGCACTTTCAGATTTAATCCTGTAGACCATTCAACTAAAAAAGAAATTTGACAAAATGTACCTATTCTGACAGAAAACTAATTTTTCATATCAGAGTTCAATCACAGTTTAACAAAACACTTGAGAAGATAATTTTAGCAACTTTATGGCAGGTCATCTACATTTTTAACTGGCTAAAATTATTCATTTTGTCTGAGGAGTAGAAAGAAGAGGCGATCAGCAAACTGTAGCTACAAATTCAGACCAAGTCAAAGGCAGGGGGTTGTGCAACTTGTATGCATGCTGGAGCTTGACAAAAATGTCTAAAGGAAGCTGAAGAAGCAGAGCTCTTCAGCATGCATAAGAACAGATCTACAAACTGAGCTGACTGCAGTGGAGTTGTGCTTTTACAACAGAACAGTTTTACAACTACCGTATTTTCCGGTGTATAGGTCGCACCTTTTTATGGTTTTTTCATGGGCTGCGACCTATACTCAGGTGCGACCTATATATGGCTTGTTATCACTTTCGGTGAAACAAATTTTTAAATCCAGCTCATTTCACAATTACGTTCATTTATTAAGGAAAAGTTCAGCTCAGACATATATTTGCTATAATTTTTATCAAACAAATAATTGTTTTTAAGTGTTAATCTTCTTAAAAGCCTTGCTGTGCGCTCCTGTGGCAGACATTTGCAGCAGAGCTAAACGTAGGTGCGACCTATACACCAGTGCGACCTATCTAGGGATTTTTCCAATCTATTGGTGATAATTGGACAATGCGACCTATACACAGGTGCGACCTATACACCAGAAAATACTGTAAATGGTTTTTCAACTAGAGAAGAATCACCTGCTTTTTTCTTTTGTAATCAGATCTGATACATCTAAAGAGTATAGAGTTAGCAGGAATCCTTCCAAGATGTCCAAGCACAAACAAACAAACAAGGGGACTTACCCAACAGGTACTCTCTCACTTCCTTGTTGGAGTCGATGAGATATTTGCGAAGAGATGTGGCGCTACAGGTTTTGGGTTCATTCATGGCTACGATGGCAACAGTGATGGCGTCTTCCAAGGTGTTGCCCTTCACCTGGGCGTCTTTTCCAGTGTGCTTTAGCTGTGACCATTGGAAAGAAACACTTTAAAGTACATACCATGGGGTGCCATCACACGTCAACAGAAAATGATAGACTTCAGACTGAGTTCATAATTAAACAATATTAGAACCTCAGGAGTCATGCTCAATAGTCCAGGGACAAAAATCTAACAAAGTTACATCTAGGGCTGGGCGTTATGGACCAAAATTAATATCTTGATTTTTATTTTACAAAAATCGTGATATGCGATATACCGGTACTGTTTATATCAATATTTTTTCTTTCCATAAAGTAATAACTAAAATATACTGCATTTGATTCAAAGTTTTGTCCCAATTATCACACAGGCCCATTTATTAACAGTTGTAACTGTACAAAATAAATGCCTAAAAAATAAACTATTTACATATAGGCCATTAAATATTTAGTTTATATTTTAGACATCCATTTACATATATTAAATAATGATCCTCTTCAGCTGGGGGGCAGCTGTGTTTGAGAGGCTCGAGCAGTCGTCCTCCAATGGGTGAGTTGGGGGTTCGATTCTACCAGCAGTCGCAGGCTGAAATGTCCCCGGGCAAGACATTGAACCCCTCATTGCCTCTGGTGTGTGTCCCATCGGTGTATGAATGTGATAAAGCTCTGATTATTCTTTGTACACATCTAGTAGAGTGCTGTATGAATGGGTAAATGAGGGCACAGATTGTGTTGTAAAGAGCTTTGAGTGTCTTGATAAGATAGAAAGGTGCTATTAAAGTACAATCCATTCAGCTGTGCCACCTTCACATTAGTCACCGTGTGTGAAACTGCAATAGTGAGCCTCCACTTGGAACCTTGAAGCTACAGGTCCAACAGAAATAAACCACGGTTCAGAGCTCATTTAGCCGTGTGTGCCTTTTAGAGGAACATGGAGAGGAAGTGCGACATTAATAAATCAACAGTTTATCATATTGCTAAAGATACGGTCCTTAGCGGCTAACAAGACGGCTAACGCTTTAGCCGTCTTGTTAGCCGCTAAGGGCCGTTTAGCAATATGATAAACTGTTGATTTATTCAAGCAGATAGTTTCACACACACTCGCTCAGCTGCTGTGTTCTACTAAACGTCTCCTCTTCTGCCCGCCCACATCGGAGAAGCAGGAAGGGGAGGTGGAGCGCGGCTGAGGGCTGTGTTCGAGGAGGGAGGAGAGGGGCCAGTGGGAGAAGATGGCAGGATTTCCAAGAATAAAACTACAGGTAGTCCTCGACTTACGGCGGTCTCGACTTATGGCGATTCAGTGTTACGAACGCATCTTATTAATAAAAATAAATTAAAAAAATTGAAAAATCTTATTTTATGTGTTTAAATGTTCTCAATTTCATGTGTACAACACTTTGTTGCAGCTGTGGTTGTTTTAAATGGCTTTACAAATAAATTATTATTATTAATACTACTGTAATATTATTTAGAAGCCGATTACGCAGTGTTCGGCAGTTGTCGTTTAGCTTTGGTTACCGTATTTTTCGGATTATAGGTCGCACCTTTTTATGTTTTGTTCAAGGCCTGCGACCTATAATCCGGTGTGACCTATTTATGGATGTTTTCCCCATATTTTTAGACCAATTTTTGACTCAGTTATGAGCCTTTTCAGTTTGGCAAAAAAATGGTGCAGTACCACTTTCGGCCGCTAGGGGCGCAATGCAGTACCACTTCCAGAGGAGTACACTGACCCAAGAAGAAGAATCGTTTCCAGCTCATGTGTCCAAAAAAAAGCTCCTCTGCTCGGACTGACTGTCGGCCTCCTGGTATGGATGTAGCTTTGTTAGCTCTGTTTGTTTGCAGTTTGTCAGCAAGATAAGTCAAGAACCACTCAGCGGATTTTTCTGAAACTTACAGAATGGAATCACAGTGTGGACGTTTACAAATGAGTAACTTTATTAGATGTTTGAGATAAAAAAAAACGATCTTTTATTAGCATAGCTTGTTTGCTTGTGGATGTATATCTGTTTACGGTACGTTATAAATACCGTATTTTCCGGTGTATAGGTCGCACCTTTTTATGGGTTTTTCAAGGCCTGCGACCTATACACCGGTGCGACCTATTTATGGATTTTTTTTCATATTTTTAGACCAATTTTTGGCTGAGTTATGGCCCTTTTTCCCTGTTGCATAAAATGGCGCAGTACCAGTTTCGGCCACCAGGGGGCAGTGCACGTGCAGTACCAGTTTCGGCCACCAGGGGGCAGTGCACGTGCAGTACCAGTTTTGGCCACCAGGGGGCAGTGCAAGTGCTGTACCCGCTAGGGGCATGAGTACCGGTACACCAACCCAAGAAGAAGAACGTTTCCAGCTCCTGTGCAAGTAGCGAGGACCTTCTCCTCCTGTGCCCGAAAAAACGCTCCTCTGCTCGGACTGATTCTGTCTGCCTCTGGGCTGGAGGTAGCTTCTGTTAGCTCTGTTTGTTTGCTGTTTGTTAGCCCACTCAGCGGATTTTTCTGAAACTTACAGAATGGAATCACAGTGTGGACGTTTACAAGTGAGTACCTTTATTAGATGTTTGAGATAAAAAAAGATCTTTTTGTAGCATGTAGCTTCGAGTGTTAGCTTCTGTATTTGTTATAAATAACATCGAATCCACTCGGTGTATATTTATTTCTGCTTACAGAGTAATTATAACACTCCAATGTACTTAACTATGTCCTGGATGAATCATTTGAGATGAGATTCGATTTTTATTCGTGTCAGAGGCGGGCATGGTCTCGTGTTGGCCTTCGTTTTATGTCTGTGTACTTCTGTTAACGTCATAAATAGCTTCAAAACCACTCGGTGTATATTTATTCTGCATACAGAGTGCAATTATAGGAGCTTTAATGTACGTTACTATGGTCTCGAGAAAACATTTGACATAAAATTCGATTTTTTATTCATTTTCTGAGAGACGGACTCCTCTCGTTTTTAGCTTTTTTAGCTTGTGGTTTTACTTCGGTTTGCTTAAATAGCTTCAAAACCACTCGGTGTATATTTATTCTGCATACAGAGTGCAATTATAGGAGCTTTAATGTACGTTACTATGGTCTCGAGAAAACATTTGACATAAAATTCAATTTTTTATTCATTTTCTGAGAGACGGACTCCTCTCGTTTTTAGCTTTGTTAGCTTCTGGCAGACATTAGCAGCAGAGCTAAACACTCGGTCCATATTGCCGGGTTGACTCAGCGGTCACGCGGTGCGTCAGCGGTGGATGACGCGTTACGTCGGCGGTGACGTAGGTGCGACCTATACACCCGTGCGACCTATTTATGAGCATTTTTAAAGCCATTGGTATGTATATGAGGCCATTCCAATCTGTTGGCGGGGAGGAGGCCTTGGGGCATATTTATATAGTCAGGTAAATCCAGTGGTGGAGAAAATACTCAAACACTGTACTTAAGTAAAAGTGCAAATAAACAGACAAAAATATACTCTAGTAAAAGTAGAAGTACCATATTAATATTTTTACTTAAGTAAAAGTAAATAAGTACTTGCTTTTAAAAATACTTAAAGTATTAAAGTAAAAGTAATTGCTGAATGTATTACCTAATGCAATGGCCTACAATACCANCTTTTTTAGCTTGTGGTTTTACTTCGGTTTGCTTAAATAGCTTCAAAACCACTCGGTGTATATTTATTCTGCATACAGAGTGCAATTATAGGAGCTTTAATGTACGTTACTATGGTCTCGAGAAAACATTTGACATAAAATTCAATTTTTTATTCATTTTCTGAGAGACGGACTCCTCTCGTTTTTAGCTTTGTTAGCTTCTGGCAGACATTAGCAGCAGAGCTAAACACTCGGTCCATATTGCCGGGTTGACTCAGCGGTCACGCGGTGCGTCAGCGGTGGATGACGCGTTACGTCGGCGGTGACGTAGGTGCGACCTATACACCTGTGCGACCTATTTATGGATTTTTCCAATTTATTGATAAATATTGGACACTGCGACCTATACAACGGTGCGACCAATACAACGGAAAATACGGTAGCTTCGAAATCACTCGGTGTATATTTTTTCTGCTTACAGAGTGTAATTATAGGAGCTTTAATGTACGTTACTATGGTCTCGATAAAACATTCGACATAAAATTCGATTTTTTATTCGTGTCAGAAGCGGACTCGTCTCGTGTTAGCATTCGTTTTTTATCTGTGTACTTCTGTTTACGTTATAAATAGCTTCAAAACCACTCGGTGTATATTTTTTCTGCTTACAGAGTGTAATTATAGGAGCTTTAATGTACGTTACTATGGTCTCGATAAAACATTCGACATAAAATTCGATTTTTTATTCGTGTCAGAGGACTCGTCTCGTGTTAGCATTCGTTTTTTATCTGTGTACTTCTGTTTACGTTATAAATAGCTTCAAAACCACTCGGTGTATATTTTTTCTGCTTACAGAGTGTAATTATAGGAGCTTTAATGTACGTTACTATGGTCTCGATAAAACATTTGACATAAAATTCGATTTTTTATCGTGTTTCAGAGACGGAATCGTCTCGTGTTTAGCTTCTGGCAGACATTAGCAGCAAAGCTAAACACTCGGTCCATATTGCCGGGTTGACTCAGCGGTCAAGCGGCACGTCAGCGGTTGACGACGCGTTACGTCGGCGGTGACATAGGTGCGACCTATAATCCGGTGCAACCTATTTATGAATTTTTCCAATTTTTTGGCAATAATTGGACACTGCGACCTATATTCCGGTGCGACCTATAATCCGAAAAATACGGTACCTCCAGCTTCGACAGCCGGCTTTGGACAGACCGTCGGTTCGATCAGAGATCGCTTCGCTCGGATAAATGAGCTGGAAATGCTCGGTGAACTCTGTGGACATCTCAGGAGGACGAACGGCTTGGCGGCCTGGATGTTGGTGGCACCCGGAGCCAACATGCTAACGCCAGCCCACCGGGGACACGGAGCCGATGGGCGTGGGAGATTCCTGCTGCGGCTGGGAGCTTGCCTCGATGCTCCGCCTGGCAACCTCAGATGTTGGTCGGACCCGGAACTAACATGCTAACGCCAGCACCACTGGGGACACGGAGCCGACTGCTGCGGCCGGGAGCCAACATGTTAACTTGGAGAAACGGCTTCACCAGCTCCCAGTAAGTTATTAACTCTTTTTAACTTAATTATGGCTCCAAATGTATGGAGCTAACATGCAACTACAAACAGTTTGGACCGCGTGAAGCAGCTGGAAGCTGCAGAGCTCTGACTTGCAACGAGCTAACATGCTAACAGACATGCTAACTATTTTTTCCCTTCATTATGGCTCCAAATGTACTGTATGTGTTTTTTGATAATTATGTAGGGTACTGTGTTAGGATAGGCGAAGTGCTTGGTAACTGTACAGTACCGTACATGTACGTGTATAAGTGGCGGCTAGTGTTTTCCGACTTACGGCGATTTTCGACATGCAAACGGCCGTAGGAACGGAACTCGAGGACTACCTGTATATTGTTTATATCGAGATAGTCTCAACTTATATCGCAATAAATAAATAAATAATAATAATAATTAAAAATATATATACCGTATTCGTCGGCCTATAAGTCGCACCGGAGTATAAGTCGCACCAGCCAAATATGCCAAATTAAATGGAAAAATCAACGTATAGGTCGCACCGGCCTATAAGTCGCACCGGCCTATAGGTCGCACCTCACGTGAGCTGGTGTTTTGCCCAAAATGGACTGGCTGCCAAATTGTTTGGAAGGACTTTTGACAAGATTATCACATTAAAACTACAGTATTTTGTTTTATGTGTCTTCATTAATAAATGAACATTATTTTGGACTGGCTGCCAAATTTTTTAGAAGGACTTTTGACAAGATTATCACATTAAAACTACAGTATTTTGTTTTATGTGTCTTCATTAATAAATGAACATTATTTTGGACTGGCTGCCAAATTTTTTAGAAGGACTTTTGACAAGATTATCACATTAAAACTACAGTATTTTGTTTTATGTGTCTTAATTAATAAATGAACATTATTTTGGACTGGCTGCCAATTTTTTTAGAAGGACTTTTGACAAGATTATCACATTAAAACTACAGTATTTTGTTTTATGTGTCTTAATTAATAAATGAACATTATTTTGGACTGGCTGCCAATTTTTTTAGAAGGACTTTTGACAAGATTATCACATTAAAACTACAGTATTTTGTTTTATGTGTCTTCATTAATAAATGAACATTATTTTGGACTGGCTGCCAATTTATTTAGAAGGACTTTTGACAAGATTATCACATTAAAACTTCATCTTCCTCACGGGGCTGTCAGAGACTCCCCCTCCTCCTCCTCCTCCTCCCCCACCTCAGCTCCTGCTGCTCCACCTGCTTCAGCTGAAGGCCCAATCTTAGCCTTCTTCAAGATTATCACATAAAAACTACAGTATTTTGTTTGATGTGTCTTAATTAATAAATGAACATTATTTTGGACTGGCTGCCAAATTGTTTGGAAGGACTTTTGACAAGATTATATTATATTTTGTGTCTTTCATCATTTATCTTTAAAGATAAACACATAAAAAATATTTTTATTAGCTGACATTACAGTAAAAAACGTGTCTCAGTTTAAAATGATGACAGAAACAGATACTGTATTTATTTTATGGCTTTTATTTATTCATTCAAAACCATTGAAGTCTTCATCTTCTGTGTCACTGCACCATTTTTGGACCAGGCAGATGTCAACAGTGTAGGTACTGTAAAGGGTTTCTTAGCGCCCATAGCGGCCGAAACTGGTACTGCACCATTTTTGGAGTTTTTGACCAAAGTCACATTATGACCAAAATGTTGGAAAAATCGACGTATAAGTCGCACCGGCCTATAAGTCGCAGGGCTTAGAAATGTGGGCAAAAAGGTGCAAAAAGGTGCGACTTATACGCCGGAGAATACGGTACTGTATAGATATATATATACATACATACATTTTTTTTTTTTTTAAACATTTTAAAAATATCGAGATATCACCCAGCCCTAGTTACATCACATCATCTGGACAGATTCTTCTTCTTGAAACGTTTAGTCTTTTATCCAGAAGACTTACCAGTAAGTTAAATGTTGTGCAGTTTTACCTGGAATGTTCCTTGAGCTCCTTTCCCAGTAACTTGTTCCAGATATCCTTTGTCTACTGCCCTGCCCAGAGCTGACTTCAGGACATCAGGCCTACAATCAAACCATAGTAAGTACATTTTACAGAACGTTCATTCAATTTCAATATTTCTGTTTATTGTAAGCACAGTG
>JBBPBX010005897.1:3775-20982 GCA_038048925.1 Garcialebias charrua
GGATGGATGGATGGATGGATGGATGGATGGAGAATGATCAGGCTTGGTGTGAGATATTTTAACATTAAATAATTATTTAGCCTTTTCTGCATTTGTTAAAACATAGCTGTTTAAGTATAAGCATACATTTTACTGTGTGTGTTTATGTGTATTTATTTTTTTCAATTAGAAACTATTTAAGTATTTTGGTTATGACCCTAAGGGGTGTTTTATCACTTTGTAATAATGTGACAAACTCAGCTTTGCCATTCATTTATTGAATGATCAGATGTGTGGATTTATAAACCTATGATCTGTATTACACAAACTTAAATTGCCCGTTATCACCGCTCATTAAAGTAGCACGCAGCAGTTCTAAACTACCCCATCATTGCAGGTTTTGTCATTGTTAAGCAAAAAAGCAAATTGTTTTGCCCTTCTTCAGTTGTACCTTTGTTTCTCCTCCAGCCGATACCCCTCTTGAAGAGAGGCATGAACCACTCCATCACCATGTCTCAGGAGCAGGTGGCTTGTCTGCTTGCAAACGCCTTCTTTTGCACCTTCCCCACGCAGACGGAGCCCTGCAACTACCCAGACATCAACTTTTTCAGGTATTGTGTGGATGAGGGGCTCTGACTCATGGTGTTAAAGGATACACAGTCACGTTGTAAATAAGGATGCAGTGACAACTAGCTCCGTCTCCATGCGGGGGCACTACTGTATATTTTTTTACTAGTTGGTTTATCCTCTGTCTGGACGTTAAATCATCCAACCTTTACTTGGGTTATATCTCGTCTGGCCCCTTCTGGCAGCGATTTATTTATTTATTTACTGCTCCCTTCTACAGCCATGAGATGCAATGACGCTGTTGCAAAAACCAATCTATGAGCCGAGCTCTGTAGCATATATGTAACTTTGTTGTCACGCAGGAGATGACAGCAAATGCACTCACCAGAAGCTTCTAAAAATGTCAAACGTATCGCAGGGTAATGGTGCAGCAACAAACAAGCAAACAAACAAAAATAGGATTGCTTGTTTTCATTTGCAGAGATACTGGAAATAAATAAATGCTTTCACAAAACACCACAAAAATGTAAATGCTCTAATCTTTAAAAAGTTGTTTAATTCATTTACAGTATTTTAATAAATTCTCTGAATGTAACTTGTGTGTATGGAAATACATAATTCATGTTGCCTTTTTTTCCAGTGACATGCATTTTAAACTAACAGAGAACTTACCATATTTTTCGGACTATAGGTTGCACCCGAGTATAGGTCGCATTGTCCAATTATTGCCAAAGAATTGGAAAAACCCATATATAGGTCGCACCTGAATATAGGTCGCACCTACGTCAAAATGTGGACCGTGTTTAGCTCTGCTGCAAATGTCTCTTCCACAGGAGCGCACAGCAAGGCTTTTAAGAAGATTAACACTTAAAAACAATTAATTGTTTGATAAAAATTATAGCAAATATGTGTCTGAGCTGAACTTTTCTTTAATAAATGAATAATTTTAGCAGGATAAACACCTAAAAAATATATTTGTTAGCTGACATTATTGTAAGAGTGTGTCTCAGTTTAATTTTTGTTAATAAATGATTACAAATCAGCTTATTTTATAAAAAGCCATATATAGGTCGCACCTGACTATATGTCGCAGGCCATGAAAAAATGATAAAAAGCCGCGACCTATAGTCTGAAAAATACGGTATGTAAAGAGGCAAACCTTCAATGTTTGTGTGAGATTTTAAAAAGGAGCAACCACGACTTAATTTTTAAGAAAGTATTTAGATGCTTGTTTAGAAACTTTAGAACAAGATAACAACCACTAGACTGAGGAACAGCTTCTACCCTGAGGCTGTTAGACTCATGAATAAATAAATAACAAGAATAATCACTGCAAAATATCACATCATGCTGATGCTGATCTGTTTTCTTGTTGCTGTGTTCATCTGTGACCATCTGCTCATACAGACTCATGTTCGTGCTGCTGTTTGTAATGATGTTTTTCTACTACATTAGGGCTTAGTGTATTTCTAGTTGATGTTTTTCTTAGTTAATCCTAGATGTTATTACTGTTTTTCTCTTGCATTTTGTTGTTGGATGTAACTGGGACCCTGTGTACATAATCTCGTTTCATCACATGTACCACATGCGGTGCAAATGACAATAAAGATTCTCTGACTCTGACTCTGATGATAGTGGACAAAATGCAAAAACACAAAGAGAGTGTTGAAAGAATATGGATTTATTGCATGTAAAATGGTCCTCTCAGTATTTACCAATAACATCCAAACTGCATCATGCAGCCCCATTGATAAGTATTTATTTATTTTTATTTATTTACCCTTTATTTATACACGTAGTCTCATTGAGTCACAAGAGCTCATTTTCAAGAGCGACCTGTTTTTGGGAGCAGATGTGGGGGTTTAAGCACCTTGCTCAAGGGTCCAGAGTGGGGCAAATGAGGGTGGATGCAGGTGCGGGTGTTTCACCTTTTCCACCCACGATTTGATGTTGTCAGTCCGAGGAGTTGAACCTGCGACTTTCCGATCACAGGCACATCTTCTCTAACCGCTGCGCCACCACTCCCCTATTATAAGTATTATAAGAGAAATGAACCAGCTGCTGTTTAAATGTGCACATTTCCCATGACGTGGTACTATTGAGCATATCTGGAGTGCAGAAACATATTATGATGCATTTGCATGGAAATAAAGGTATACATAATCAATGTTTGAGATTGAAGCCATATTTCTTTAGATGGCTTTATGATCAGTCATCCCATTTTCCCTCTTAGCTTTTTCTGACAACTAAAATGGGATGAACCTGCCTAAATAAAGGTTGAATGGCAAAAAAAGCCAGTCCGATAGTTCCTCCTGTTTGGTTTTGTTTGGTTTTCTTTTCCTGTCTTTGTCAGATTTATTTTCCATATGTTTATCAAAGGCAGCAACACATTGAAAATGGAGCAGGACTGTGAAGCTACCGTAGTTGCGATTCTGGTGAGATGTTGCCAAGCTTGAAACCAAAGTTGTTACTAGGGCTACGTGGTATTATTGGCAATAAAGTTAAAGACCGTGTAAAGTGAAATTAAATGTGTGTTTTTAGTTTGTCACATGGCATAAATATGTGTTATTAATCACCCATATAAATCTGACTGATTAAAAACATTGTTTTCCTTATAAAATTAAGTGTCAAAAATCATGAAAATACATTATTTTCCCTTGGTCTGAAACTGTGGGGGCGTGTCAGCGCGTGGGAGTGGTTTCAGCGCAGTACTGCTGAGCTGAGCTGTGTGTAGAGGCAGACAGCAGAGATCCACCTGCTCCGTTTTTATCTAAGTTCTGGCTGCCAGTAGCTCCTTTTTCCAAGAGTTACGCTGTTTTTAGTGCACTAACAACTCTGTTTTTGTTTTTAAAGTTGAGGACACAAAGATACTTCATAACTCCGCTGTTATGTGTTTAATAATAAGCGCTATTTTAGAAGATGAGCGGCTGCACCCGGTCCGACCCGGTCACATCGCATGCGGGGTCTGTGTTGGTGATTAAAATAAAGAGTAATCACGTTGATAACTAAGTTATCTCATCTGTGTCAGCGAGTCACTGCGTTTCACGGCGCGCGTGGCAGGAGCTCAACGCACACACACACACAAACACACACACCGCGCGCGGCGCGGAGCTGCAGGTGGCAGCTCACTCCAGCAGCAGCCTGGGTTTGTTCTGACTCCCTCCTGCGTCTCAATGTGGGTGCCCTGACCATTGCGACATCCAGGGAAGATGCAGGAACGAGGCATAATTGATTAGCTAGCTAACAATGAACAAAATATCTATGCTATTGCTATCTGATGCTATCTGCGATTCGCGAGTGAATGGCTCCACCCATGCGAAGAACGAATTTATACGGCTGGAGCAGCAGGGGGTGGGGCTATACTAATGAGGACCGCGTGACGAAACGCGGTCCCGTTTAAAACACGCCTAAAAAATCCTGAAAAAGACATATCTTTATACACAGTTTCATCTATAACTCCAAAATTAATTGAGCTACAATTTTGAGACTTTTTACTCATTTACAACATTACAATTATGACATTTATAATGTTTATTTAAGAAAATATTGAAATTCACTTTACACGGTCTTTAAATATCAGACATTGGCCATTCCATCAAAATAACACCAATATAAAAGGCTTCTGTTTTAAGTTCATTTTTAATTTAAGAAACTGTCAAGTATATCTATTAATGCACTACTACTTATGTGCTTTTTTTAAAATTAAACTTTTATTAATTTTCAGTTAAAATTGAGTAAATACTAAAACAAAACAAAAAATACAATTTACAAAGAAAATGAAAGGAAGCAGAAAGAAGATAAAATCTTATAACATCTGCTCCTTTAAAAAAAAAGAAAATACTTATAAAATAAAATACATAAATTACATTCAAACTTAAATAGGCATTATATAACATAACAAGTCAAAAACTGACTCCGTTCCAAGAACTACCGATTTCAAAAGAATAAGCTAAACAATTTCATATTTTTTCAATAGACTACTTTTTACCATTTTCTTAAACAAAACCATTGAGGAAGCTTTTTTACAACTTTTATCCAAAACATTCCACAGTTTTATTCCTTGAACTGATGTGCATCGTTCCTTTGAGTTTGTTCTAATTTTTGGTTTTACAAACATTGATAATCCTTTTAAATTGTAGTTACTGACTCTCTTAATAAAATAAGATTGAATATATGGATTTAAGGAATTTGTATAAGCTCTGTACATAACCTGAAGAATTCCATAGTCAACCAGTTCATAAAACGTTAATAAATTTAGCTGTTGAAATAGTATGTTAGATGGGTGAGTGTAATGCTTTCCTGAGATGATTCTTATTGCTCTTTTCTGTAAAATAAAAATAGAATTTGTAGATGTTTTACATGCCTTTCCCCAAACTTCAACACAATAAGTCAAATATGGAAGAACTATCGCATTATACAATATAAGTAGTGCTTTATCGTTAAATAATTATTTTGCCTTGTATAATACAGCAATAGATCTGGCTATCTTTGTTCTCAAATAATTAAGATGAGATTTCCAGGTCAGGTTCTCATCAATAACTACACCCAAAAATTTCACTTCTTTCACTTTACTAATTATATTACCATTAATTTTAAATGTAGCATCAACTGTGGTTTTTCTATTACTAAATACCATATAATTTTTTTTTTTTTCAAATTTAGCGATAATTTGTTAAGCCCAAACCAAGTCTGTATTTTTACAAACTCTGTTTCCATCATGTTCAGCATATGATCCAAATTTGTTCCCAAACAAAAAAAAGTGGTATCATCTGCAAACAGAACACACCTAAACAGCCCCGACACATTCACCAAATCATTTATGTACAAAAGAAACAACTTTGGACCAAGCACTGAACCTTGTGGGACCCCACACGTAATACTAGCAAGTTTGGATCTTACTTCATTTATTTGAACAAATTGCTTCCTATTTGTCAGATAACTAGATACCCATTGTAATACTTGACCCCTCATTCCATATTTGCAGTGTTAATTTTGACAGCTATTTTTAATTTAGTTTTAGTCCTAGTCATGTGACTAAAACATCATTTAGTTTTAGTCATTACTTAGTCATCAGAATTTTTTTTGTTTTAGTCTAATTTTAGTTGACAAATCAATGAAAACATTTAGTCGACTAAATCTACAGTCAATTAAGTCGACTAAGTTATACATAGTAAAAACTTTTCATCAATTCTCTGTAGTTACTAAAACAAAACAATGTTTTAACCATAATATTAATATTAATATGCAACATACAACAACAAATAAAACTTTTTTCAAACATTATTTGTCTAACCTTGCTTTTAACAGTAAAACTACAAGCAGTACTTGAATCCAGTGTTAATTTTGACAGCTATTTTTAATTTAGTTTTAGTCTTAGTCATGTGACTAAAACATCATTTAGTTTTAGTCATTACTTAGTCATCAGAATTTTTTTTGTTTTAGTCTAATTTTAGTTGACAAATCAATGAAAACATTTAGTCGACGAAAATAATTAGTCGACAAAATTAACACTGCATATTTGTACAATTTCTCCAAAAGAATGCAGTGATCAATAGTATCAAAGGATTTTCTGAGGTCAACAAAGATACTGACACAATATTGTTTTTCATCTATAGCTGTAGTTATTTGTTCAATAAAGTCCATGAGAGCCATTGATGTTGAATGGCTTTTTCTGAAACCATATTGATTATCACTCAGAACCATTTGTTTATCAAGAAATCTATCCTGTCTGATCACAAATAATTTTTCTAGTATCTTAGAGAACTGGGGCAGCAATGATATTAATAATAATAATAATAATGAATTCAATTTTTAACGCACTTTTCATTAATGAAAATCTCAAAGTGCAACAGAATAAAATGTCAATAAAACAAGTAATAAAACAAGTAAAATCAATAACAGTATCAACTAAGATCAAAGATAGAATCATGAGGAGGCAGAGTATGCTTGGTTAAAAAGAAAGGTCTTCAAGCCGCTCTTAAAGTCAACCAGTGACTGTGGAGCTCTTAGGCAGTCAGGAAGAGAGTTCCACAGGCGGGGGGCAGCCACACTGAAAGCCCGGTCTCCCATGGTCCTTAATTTGGTTCTCGGAATGTGAAGTAGATGACTGTTCTGTGACCGTAGAGACCGGGTGGATGAGTATGGTGCAAGAATGTCCTTTAGATAATCTGGTGAAGTTCCGTGTAAGCATTGATGTGTAATGAGAGCAGTTTTGTACTGAATTCTGTAGGCGACAGGAAGCCAATGAAGGTTATGGAGAATGGGTGTAATATGTTCAAATTTACGAACTCTCAACAAAATCCTTGCTGCACTGTTTTGAATATATTGAAGCTTCTGAAGGTATTAAGATTTTTATTATTGTTATTATAGTTTATTTATTGTAGAGTGCTGTTTATTTAAAATATCATCCAAATGGGTCACTTTTATTTATTACTACAATACAATACAAACATATTTTTAGCACATTTTCAAAATAAACATTTTGTTAGTCTTTATTTTGTCTTTTATTTTTTTGCACCGAAAATAAACCGAAAATAAACCGAACCGAGCCCTCCTTGTAGTTGAACCGAACCGAAATGTGATTTTAGCGTACCGTTACACCCCTAGTATTTACCAGGGATTCCAATAAACAGGGAGTTGCAGTAGTCGAGCCTGGAGGAGACAAAAGCATGGACGAGCTTCTCAGCATCAGAAAAAGTTAGGGATGGGCGAAGTCTGGAGATGTTTCGAAGATGGAAGAAGCAGGTTTTAAACAGAAGCTTAATGTGATTTTCAAATGTAAGATGAGAGTCCATTTTTATTCCAAGATTTGTAACAGAGGTGGAGAGGGGGATGTCTTGTCCAGAAAAGGAAATTGTTGTTATAGTAGATGTTTGTACCTGGTGAGGGGTGCCAATCAGTATGGCCTCAGTCTTGGAGCAGTTTAATTGAAGAAAGTTCTGATTCATCCATGCCCTTATTTCCTCCAGGCAGGCAGAGAGGGCAGTGAGTGAAGATGGAGATGACAATGGGGAAGATGAGGAGGCTCCAGTCCTGATGTAAAGCTGTGTATCGTCGGCATAACAGTGAAAAGAAATGTTGAACTGATTAATAATTTGACCTAAAGGCAGCATGTAAAGGGAAAACAGCAGGGGCCCCAGAACTGACCCCTGAGGGACACCACAGGAGACACAGACTATATTGGTCTATAGTTATCAAACTTACATTTTTCACCATTTTTATAGAGTGGAATTACCTTTGCCACTTTCATACCTTCAGGGAATATCCCTGTTGAGAATGACAAATTACATATATACGGTAAGTAAACTTGTCACTTGTGAACCGGTTGAGTTTAGATTTGTGAAAATTCATGAATTTGCACTGTTGAGTGTTGTTCGAAAATCGAGGTTTTGAGCTTACTCATAGTGGATAACTGTTCCCACTTGTACTGCTTTAATCACAAAAAACTTTCACACATTACCACACAACACAAAGTTTTTAACACTGGACTCTGTGTCATCAATACGGGTCATTCACTCAACTCACGGTCATGTGCTCATTCAGTTTGCACTACTTCTCATATTTGCACTAATGTTTGTATTACATTACTGCCTATAGTCATACTACTGTTTACATTTACTGTTGACATTTATTACTACTGTTTACATTTATTACTACTGTTTACATTTATTACTACTGTTTACATCTAGACTTTTTATATCTACACTACTGCTGATATACAGTATATATTCTTTTTACTAGCCTTATTGCATAATGCCACTTTGTTTCTATACCAATATCAACTACCTCATATACGGAAGGGCATTGCATTCAACCATGAAAATATTTTTTTGGAGCTTATGTAGTAAAAACGTGATAATTATGTAGTAAAAACGTGATAATTATGTAGTAAAAACGTGATACTAAGTAGTAATAACGTGATACTATGTAGTAAAAACGTGATACTAT
Source organism: Garcialebias charrua (assembly GCA_038048925.1). Classification (NCBI taxonomy): domain Eukaryota; kingdom Metazoa; phylum Chordata; class Actinopteri; order Cyprinodontiformes; family Rivulidae; genus Garcialebias; species Garcialebias charrua. The sequence goes on from JBBPBX010005897.1 coordinate 12,269, forward strand.
GTAGTAAAAACGTGATAATTATGTAGTAAAAACGTGATACTAAGTAGTAAAAACGTGATACTATGTAGTGAAAACGTGATACTATGTAGTAAAAACGTGATAATTATGTAGTAAAAACGTGATACTAAGTAGTAAAAACGTGATACTTATGTAGTTAAAATGCGATAACAATTCAGGAGGAGCGTTTCCTTTAAATAGAGTAGACCTGCAGACTTCTACATATATCAGATGGGACAATGGTTAAGACCGTTGCCTTTCATGCAGATGACGCAGGTTCGAGTCCAACCTGGTCTGACTGATTTTTTTTTTCTTCTTTGGATTATTTATATAATAATATTTATGCTGAAAATACTTTGCTTATCAGCGTGATTGGGGTGTAATGTGGTTAAGTGACGTCTTAATTTATTAGGCTTCATGCTGTCCGCTGCTAATATTTTAAGACATAACAGACACACCGGTCTTTCCTCATCTCCCACCTTCGTCACAGTGAAGCCAAGGCTAAATACGCTTTCTTATTATCTTCGTCTGTCTTCGCCTTTCTTTTCATCCCTGTTAAATATTTCTCCATGCTGTATCTTCACTGCACTTTCTAAAACTTCTCATGCGCTGCTGTGGCTTCTTACTCTGTGAAAAAACTTCTGTGCGCTCAGTCTGACAATAACAGCGCCACTGCCCCTACTGGCGCGGATGTGTAATTACACTTACCATTTCATACAGTTCAATACAGTATTACAAACCTATCAAAAGTAATGGCAAAAGACTGAAAATAGTTTATATATTTACAATAAATGCATGTACAAATAAGCTAACAGGGAGTGCCTGTATGTTGTTGTTTTTTTAATTTCGTTTTACGCAAGTTGAAGCAGTTGAAAGACTTCAGCTTTAGGGCTTAAAATTTGTTTACAGAACTCCTTTGGTTTTTTTTATTTTTTTTTACAGAGATTCTTTATTGTTGTTCGCAATGGGATGTGTGCAGTGCAGCGAGATTATGTACACACGGTCCCAATTACATAAAACAATAAAATGTAATAGAAAAACTGTAACATATAAGATATGAACTAAGTTAAATTTTCCTTATATAGGCACTAACAGCATAGAAACATCACATGAATAGCAGTACAATCATGAGTTTGTATGAGCTAGCAGGTGTGCACGAACGAACACAGCAACATGAACAGATCAGCAGCAACTTCGTGATTATTCACAGCAATGATTACCCTTAGTTGACCTACATGTTTACAAGCGTACTGCTTCTTGGGAGACCTTCACAAGATGTTCCTGCCCGCCAATCGGATGTGGGCCCCACATCCAAAAAATAAAAAAAAATAAAAAAACCAAAGGAGTTCTGTAAACAAATTTTAAGCCCTAAAGCTGAAGTCTTTCAACTGCTTCAACTTGCGTAAAACGAAATTAAAAAAACAACAACATACAGGCACTCCCTGTTAGCTTATTTGTACATGCATTTATTGTAAATATATAAACTATTTTCAGTCTTTTGCCATTACTTTTGATAGGTTTGTAATACTGTATTGAACTGTATGAAATGGTAAGTGTAATTACACATCCGCGCCAGTAGGGGCAGTGGCGCTGTTATTGTCAGACTGAGCGCACAGAAGTTTTTTCACAGAGTAAGAAGCCACAGCAGCGCATGAGAAGTTTTAGAAAGTGCAGTGAAGATACAGCATGGAGAAATATTTAACAGGGATGAAAAGAAAGGCGAAGACAGACGAAGATAATAAGAAAGCGTATTTAGCCTTGGCTTCACTGTGACGAAGGTGGGAGATGAGGAAAGACCGGTGTGTCTGTTATGTCTTAAAATATTAGCAGCGGACAGCATGAAGCCTAATAAATTAAGACGTCACTTAACCACATTACACCCCAATCACGCTGATAAGCAAAGTATTTTCAGCATAAATATTATTATATAAATAATCCAAAGAAGAAAAAAAAAAATCAGTCAGACCAGGTTGGACTCGAACCTGCGTCATCTGCATGAAAGGCAACGGTCTTAACCATTGTCCCATCTGATATATGTAGAAGTCTGCAGGTCTACTCTATTTAAAGGAAACGCTCCTCCTGAATTGTTATCGCATTTTAACTACATAAGTATCACGTTTTTACTACTTAGTATCACGTTTTTACTACATAATTATCACGTTTTTACTACATAGTATCACGTTTTCACTACATAGTATCACGTTTTTACTACTTAGTATCACGTTTTTACTACATAATTATCACGTTTTTACTACATAGTATCACGTTTTTACTACATAGTATCACGTTTTTACTACTTAGTATCACGTTTTTACTACATAATTATCACGTTTTTACTACATAGTATCACGTTTTTACTACATAGTATCACGTTATTACTACTTAGTATCACGTTTTTACTACATAATTATCACGTTTTTACTACATAATTATCACGTTTTTACTACATAGTATCACGTTTTTACTACATAGTATCACGTTATTACTACTTAGTATCACGTTTTTACTACATAATTATCACGTTTTTACTACATAATTATCACGTTTTTACTACATAAGCTCCAAAAAAATATTTTCATGGTTGAATGCAATGCCCTTCCGTACTCATACATATACTGTGTAAAAAATTTTTTTTTTCATTTTATTCATTCATTCATTTTAAAATACAAAAAACTGTTTACAATAAAAAACACAATTAATACACAAATCAAAATGAAAAGAAGCAGAAGAAGAATAAATCTTATAATGTCTGCTCCTTTTTTCTCAAAATATTTAAATCAAAATATAATATAAAATAAAAGCAATACTAAAAAAAAATACGTCAGCTCAAACAGCAGTTTCTTAAAATTAAATTATACATGATCATATATTTTCAAAAAACTAGTTTTAACCCTTCTCTTAAATATACACAGAGATCTGATTTTTTTAAAGTCATCCTCTAAACCATTCCATAAACTTATACCCTGGATTGAAGTACATCTCTCTTTCAAACAGGTTCGAAACCATGGCTTCATAAACAGTTCTATCCCCTTTAAAAAATAATAACTCTCTCTTTTAACAAAGTTAATTTGAATGTTAGAAGGTAATATGTTTTTGTGGGCCTTATACATAAATATTAAAATGTGATAATCGACCAATTCATAGAATTTCAAAATTTTCAATTTACAAAACAATATATGTGATGGATGAGTGTAATCTTTTAGTGATAATTCTTATAGCTCTTTTTTGTAAAATAAAGACCGGATTTGTTTGTCTTACAAGCTTTACCCCAAACTTCAATACAGTAAATCAAATGAGGAAGAATTAATGTATTATATAACAAAAACAGGGCTTTGTCATTAAATAACTCCTTCACTTTATATAGTATTCCAATAGGTTTTGAGATTTTTGTTCGTAAGTAATTAATGTGAGTTCTCCATGACAGCTTGTCATCAATGATGACACCTAAAAATTTCACCTCATTGACTTTACTGATCTCAATACCATTTACTTTAAGTGAAAGATCACCATCAGTCTTCACATTACTGAATATCATGTAATTTGTTTTCTCTAAATTCAATGACAGTTTGTTTTGTTGAAACCAATGTTGTATTCTTTCAAATTCTGTCTGTACTATGTTCAACATTGTGTTTATATCTTTTCCTGAATAAAAAAATGTTGTATCATCAGCAAATAAAATACATCCAAAAAGTTCTGATACATTAACTAAGTCATTCACATATAAAGTAAACAACTTAGGTCCTAGTACGGAACCTTGAGGGACTCCACATGTAATGTTACCAAATTTAGATCTTACACCATTAATTTCTACAAACTGTTTCCTATTATTCAAGTAGCTAGATACCCACTGAAGTGCATGACCTCTCAGACCGTATCTACTTAGCTTTTCTAGAAGAATACTGTGATCAATGGTGTCAAATGCCTTCTTTAAATCTACATAAACACTGACACAATGTTGGTGTCGATCAATTGCAGCTGTTATGTGTTCTATGAATTCCATAATAGCCATTGATGTGGAACTGTTAGCTCTGAACCCATACTGACTGCTACTTAAGACACTTTGTTTCTCTATAAATTGATCTAGTCTGGTAGCAAATAATCTCTCCAGGATTTTTGAAAATTGCGGTAACAATGATATTGGTCTATAATTTTCGAATACATGTTTCTCACCATTTTTAAAAATCGGAATCACCTTAGCTGTTTTCATATTGTCGGGGAATATACCAGTTGAAAGTGATAAATTACAATGGTTCAATCACATAACCAATTATATTTTTTACAAGCATAATGTCCATGTCAACCCAGTCTTTTGATCTCTTATCAGCAATTTTTTTTACCATATTCAGTATTTCTTCTTTGTCAGTCTCAACAAGAAGCATACTATTGGTGCAATTTGTAACTGTGTGGTTTACAATCGCATCAGTTTTTGGTATTTTTGCTGCAAGACTTGGGCCAATATTCACAAAATATTCATTAAATCCATCCACTATTTCACTCTGGTCATACATTTCATTTCCGTCCTTTACAAAATACTTAGGAGTACATGTTCTTGTTTTCTGATTTTTCAAGACACATTAACCCCATATGCTGCTTTGTCACTCTTTACAAATGTCAAATGCCAGAACCTTCATTTATTTTATAGATATACTTTTTATACTTTATACTTCGGGACAGTATTACACTCTATTTCATTTTTGGTGTTGGTGAAACTTTTTATACTTTTATACTACTATGGAAAACTACTATGAAAAAACTCAGGACAGTATTACACTCTATTTCATTTTATGATTATGTTTATTAAATGTTGGTGTTTTGGTGTTGGTGAAACTTTTTATACTTTTTTACTACTATGAAAAACTACTATGCAAAAAACTCAGGACAGTACTAAACTTTTATTATTTCATTTTATGCTTGTTTATTAATTGTTTAGTGTTTAAATGGTTACTGTTGCACCGAGGGACTGAGAGAGAAATGCAATTTCAATCCTGTGTATGTCCTGTACATATTGCAGTTCTGACAATAAAGTTGACTTTGACTTTTGACTTTTTGTTATAAAGAGAGTAAACATCATGAATAAATTTGACATTAAACATAAAGTAGTCTAATTCCACAGCAGACAAGCTAGTCTCTGTAAGTAGGTCTAGGAAGAAAAAATAAAATTGGTATTGGTATCGGTTAGGATATCGGCCAAAAATTCAATATTGTGCATCCCTAGTTGTGACGTGTGTTCTTTCTGCCCGTGGATGCAGCGGGGTAGTTTCAGGGCTGAGAATGCACCTAATAAAGGTCTGTGACAATAAAACCAATAAGACGAGCATCTTTTTAAAGTTCACGTTGTCTACTGCTGCTCTAAAAGCGGGTTCACGTGCACGGAAAAACGCTTTTTATCACGCTCAACACGCATGTGATGTGACGCCCGACGCCAAGACGCGGCTGGAAGCGCGTCCCCCATTGACTTTGCATGTAAGCTGGACGCTCCTGCCGTTGAAACGCTGTTAGGTGTGAATGCACCATTAGTCTCTGTAAGTAGGTCTAGGAAGAAAAAATAAAATTGGTATTGGTATCGGTTAGGATATCGGCCAAAAATTCAATATTGTGCATCCCTAGTTGTGACGTGTGTTCTTTCTGCCCGTGGATGCAGCGGGGTAGTTTCAGGGCTGAGAATGCACCTAATAAAGGTCTGTGACAATAAAATAATAATAATAATGTGTTTATCTGTCATCTGCGTATGTTTCCCATACACAGACGAAATTCGTCTCTGCGTTTAACCCAACCACCCCAGGTGGTGCAGTGAGCAGCCAGAGGGCGCTCGGGGAGCTGGAGAATTAGGTGTGCACTCATAGACACCCCAAGGTGTGTAGTGGCCGGGACGCGAACCCGCGTCCTTCGGGTCCCAAGTCAAACGCCCTAACCACTACACCATAAAACCAATAAGACGAGCATCTTTTTAAAGTTCACGTTGTCTACTGCTGCTCTAATTCTTTAACTGTTTTGGACACCATTTTCTTATTGCTGAAACCCAAGATTTTTTTCTAGTCATACATTTATGTTTTTTTTTTTGGTCTATCGTACTTAAAGCATCGCCATTTGCAGACCGCAGGGTAATCTTTCTGCCCCTGCAAACCATCACTGTAAAGATGTCAGTAAGGGTGGTGCAATGTAGAATCTGTCTGCAGATCTCTGCTCAGTCATGTCCCCGATATCTGCTGGAATCACAATTTAATTACCTAAATGGAAGGGGAAATTGGATAAACACCAACTCAGCTGGCTGCTTTTGACAACAGAGAATGCCCTTGGCATTTTTATGTTATTTATTATTATTATTATTTTTAAAAGTGGAGGCAATGAAAGAGTTTAATCCGTATTTTAGTTATTCAAAATGCTGGAAATTTAGATTTTTAGGTCATAATTTTTATTTCATCTCACTGTTTTATAAAAATTGTTTGTTTGTGCTAATGACATGAAAACCCAACATTTAAACCAAGCACAGTCTCTTGTACTTGTAGCTTTCCCTACATTTGCAGAATGCATGTTGTTGTACTTTGTAAAACTGTATTTAAAATCTGTTTTATTTCCTAAACTAAATTGCATTTTGTTACCAAAAGGCTGCTCTCACTAGTGGCTAGCTCAAGTCATAATCTTTTCCCCTGGGATTACAAGAGACATGATTGTTTCTTGGGGCCACTTTGACAACAAAAAGAGAAAAGGGAGCTCTGAGTTGTCTTGAGTGAATGAGAATCCCAGCCCTTGAAGGGCTCTCAGTGCACCAAGCTTTTGTCGTTATGCCATTTCCTTCCTGCAATTTTTCTTTTTTCTTTCTTTTGACTGACATGTGAGGTGAGCTGTGTGGCTCTTTATAGAGTTAGCTTAAGAAGTAGATGCTCAAGGTGCATTCAAGGCTGTGCACTGTATCACTTGCTGCAGCTTTGTAAGCAAGTACATGTATGTGTGCTTTTAGATTTTTTGCCTCCCGAGGATACTGTTATTTTAAAGGGACGCTAGGCTTTTTTAATGATATTCTCTTCCCTTTTTGTCTGAGTGCTGGAGCAGGAATGTTGCCCTGTGATGGGCAGCCTGGGGCAACTACGTTGTCGCAACAGCAAGGGAGCTTCTACATAGTCGGCTAGTGACTGAAAAGGAAGCTGAGTGAGAGCTGTACTAATTCATATCAAAAGTTAAAGCATGACTGAGCTCACATGGCTAAAATGGAGGTCATGTGTTGGTTCAGCACTGGTTCTGCAGCTAGTCCTGGTTTTAGTTTGTGGAGTTGGTGGTAGGGTGGGATGCAATATCACGCATACCTTTTTAATTCATGAATAACTAATATTTCATGTATCAACGATAATTTCATTAAATCATTTTGTCTTTGCGTTCAGGTTGTTTAAGGGATCCTCTTCAAAGAAAGTGGAAAAGCTGAAAACGCTGATGAGCTATTTTAAAAGTGTCACTCAACAGAGTAAGTAGCCATAATTTATATTTTTAGAAATAAAAACAGTAGTGCAGTTTATCTGTTCTGTAATATACACATGCAAGACATGCAAGACAATCGGACTCTTTTTGTTTTTTTGCAGTGCCCACTGGACTTGTGACATTCAGTCGAAGAAAACTGGATAAACCGCCCAACTGGAGGAGGTCTGATGCTTTTATTAATATAGTGAAGAAGCTTGTTATTACATAAAAAAAGATATTCAACAATATTAAATCCATTGGGGGTGGCCAGTACCGCTTTCTCATCTTCCTGAGGTTGCAACAGGAAGTGCGTCTTGCGTTAAATAATATCTAAACAGTTCATGCGAATTTGCTTGTTGTGGCGGCCCCTCCATAATGGAGAAGCTGAAAGAAGAACCTCATATTAAATCAATTAGCTTCATTTTTTCTCCGGGAGGAGACCCAGAGGAAGACCCAGGATACGCTGGAGGGACTATGTTTCTCGGCTGGCCTGGGAACGCCTTGGGATTCCCCCAGAGGAGCTGCTCCAAGTGGCTGGGGAGAGGGAAGTCTGGGCCTCCCTACTTAGGCTGCTACCCCCGCGACCCGACCCCGGATAAGCGGAAGAAAATGGATGGATGGATGGATGGAGCTTCATTTTTTGAAAATCGAGGTTTTGAGCTTACTCATAGTGGACAACTGAAAAATATTCTTTGTTTCAGCTCGAGGACATTGCTCACAAAGCTCCACATTACATGCAAGGGGACTATTGAGGATGATGGTTATGGAATGCTTCAGGTAAGATGAAGAAAGCTTCTAGGATTGTACAGTTATTGAAAGTGTGAGTTGAAGTAATTTGAATTTGCATTGTTATTTTGCGTAAAGAAGGCGTGCCTCCTAGTCCTCATTATGCCGTAGCCCTGTCGCCATAAACAATAAATCAATAAATCACATGATAAATGAAAATTATCAACCTAATTTTCATTTATCGGCTTATTGTTTCTTTGTGTCTCTCTCTTTCTACTGGACACTTTTCTCTTTAAAATCTGCTTTAACCATCAAAAATTACGTTTTTGGATCGTTAAAAGCAGCTAAGCTGAGAAGCTAAGCTACGAGCTAAGCTAACAGGCTAACCTCGGGAAAAAAAAACCTCTGTCTTGTCAAAGCTCCATAATTCACGGTTGAAACCCGTGCCTTCGTCTAAAAAGTTGTTTTTTTCTGCAAAAAGAAGCTGAAAACTTGTTTACTGATTTTTTTTTATGAAAAGCTTTTTGTGAAAAATGCTATGC
>JBBPBX010005897.1:27458-50590 GCA_038048925.1 Garcialebias charrua
GAGACCTACAAGTGGAGTGGCAGCCACCAGGACAGAACTCCAAGGTATGCTCCCCTAAATACTTGGAACAATCTCACTTAAAGCACTTAAATGTCTTTAACTATACCCATTTAGTTTGGATTACCACCTCAGTCTGCTATATATTGAATTATTTAATTATGTCTTACCAGTTATAGATCGGTTACATAAAAGTTTTGTGCAGTTGCTAGTTTTTGCTGTAGAATAAGGTTCACTAACATTCTTTTCTCTAACACAATTCAGAAGTTTAAATTTGGTTTATTACCATTTATTAATAAACATCTTACCTGATGAACATCAGCACGTGACTGGGACCATATTTGGGTGTTAATAATGTTTTCAGAGTTCTGAAAGAGCTGCATTTTGAGCTCGTAATGCAGCTTAACTTATACACATTCATACTGGATAAGGTTTTTGCTAGAAAATATGCATTGAATTGAATTATGTGTATTTTTTCCAGAGATGGCTGGCAGAGGAGGTGCACTGAGATTGTGGCCATCGATGCTCTAAAGTTCAGAAGCTTTCTCGAACAATTCCAACCAATTAAAATCAATCGAGAACTTAATAAGGTAATATTTCATCTTCTTATAACTTTAACTTAAACATTTCTGCTCTTCTACATTAGATATGTTTCTGGAGGTCTACATTAATGAAACATCAAAAAAAAAATCCCTCCTTTTGCTGATAAATAAGTTAACTAAGAACAAATACAAGTCTTCCTTTTGTTAAAAAATAAGTCATATTTTAGTCCTGACATTGTGAATACTTTTGTATTTATTTATTTATAATTTAATATTTAATTTGCAGTTTGCATAGATTAAAAATTGTCCATTAGGTTACTCTAAGCTCTAAACACAAGTCGTGTTTATTTACTTAAATAATGATTAAATGCCCTATAGTTAATTATTGTAATATATTTCCTTAATTAATTTTACTGGGCACTGAATAACTGACTGTGATGCTATTTATTAAACATGGGTTCTACCTCTCTATATATACTGGTAAATACCATACGATATGTAAACCTTATGTATAAACTTTGTGGAAGAGGTGAGCCTGTTTGTAATGGGAAATCAAGACGTAGATGTTGTCAGGTCTGCTGTCAGAAGGCATAGAGGAGTTTGACAGTTGTGACAAGTGTGAAGAATGCGCAAACTCAGAGATCAATCCTATTTCAAATATAGTTCAGTTAAATGTCATATCTGCCCTTTCACAGGAAGAATTTATGACTGATCAGGGGGGATGGGCTCTTAAAATCCATTTTCATTGTGCATTTTATTTTAACATGAAAACGAATGTTCAGAGCCCTTTCAGCTCTTTAATTTACTGGTAAGTAGTTCCTAAAATAAATGCTTATTTGGCTCACAGACCATGCTGCTCTTGTTTACTTGTGTAAGCTTTGCCCAGTTATTGATACATTTCAGCCACCCATCCATCTATCCATTATCTTTACCCACTTTTTCTTTCTGGGTCGCGGGGCAGCGGGTGCCTATCTCCAGTTGTCACTGTGTGAGAAGCAGGATATACTCTGGACGGGTCACAAGTCCATCACAGGGACACATGGAGACAAATGAGACCAACAACTATTCCCAGTTTCACTCACACCTAGGGACAATTTAGAGTTACCAATTAGCCTAACAGGTGCCTAACAGGTGAACCTACGACCTAACTGCTGTAAAGTGACTGCTTTAACATCACCACAGTTCTGGCCCAGTAAATAATAGTAAAACATATAGTTATTCTTCTTGTCACTAAACTCTCGGTCATGTGCTCATTCAGTTTGCACTACTTCTCATATTTGCACTAATGTTTGTATTACATTACTGCCTATAGTCATACTACTGTTTACATTCACTGTTTACATTTATTAATACTGTTTACATTTATTACTACTGTTTACATTTACACTACTTTTATATCTACACTACTGCTGATACATATACAGTATTCTCTGACTAGCCTTATTTAAGGATGCCCAATGTGCCTTACTGCATATGCCACTTTGCCTCTATACCAACATCAACTACCTCATACATATACTGTGTACATTAACTCATATGCTGCTTTGCCACTCTTTGCAAATGTCAATGCTAGAACCTTCAGTTTATTTTATAGATATACTTTTTATACTACTATGCAAAAACTCAGGACAGTATTACACTTTTATTATTTCATTTTATGCTTATGTTCATTAAATGTTTAGTGTTTTAGTGTTGGTGTAAATTTTCATACTTTTATACTACTATGCAAAAACTCAGGACAGTGTTACACTTTTACTATTTTATGCTTATGTTTATTAAATGTTTCAGTGTTTTAGTGTTTAAATGGTTACTGTTGCACCGAGGGACTGAGAGAAACGCAATAAACATGGTCACAGGTCTCATAATTGTTTATCAATATCAATTAATTTATAATTACCATATTTTTCTGCCTATAATCACATTTTTTAGCATAATTTGCATGCCCTGGGACTTAAATGCCGAAGTGACGTATTTATGGATATTTTCCCATAATTATAAACCAATTTTTGGCTGAGATATGACCATTTTCATTCATTCTGACAAAGTATTAAACACTACCATTTTAAGCCGCTAGATGGCACTTGAGTAGTATATCATGCTGTTGTATCATGTAATAGGTAAAAGTGGCTATTAATGACACAATTGGCTTGCCATAGACTGCCACCTTTGTCCAGCTCGCCTGGAGCAACCGTAAAATAATCTTCATTTCGCTGCACCATCCTGGCAAAATGCAGCTAATTTGACCATTGTAGTGTATTTAATAAGTAAAAGTTAACTGAAACACACCTTTGCTAAAATATCGAACAAAGGTAAGATAAGAGATAAGAGAGAGATAAGAGATAAGAGATTTTTTATTAACATTGCACCAGTAAACCAATACAACGTGATCATGTAAACACAGTCATCCAGAGGAGGGGTAGAGAATGTTAAGCTGCAGCAATTCAAAACATATATATTCAAAACATATGTATGTTCGTCAGCGCGGCCATCTCTCATCCATCCTGAATGAGAGCAAAACAGATATGGAAAAAGGAAAAACACAATAGGTATCATTTGTGATATTCAAAAAAAGAATTTATCAAAGATTGCCTGAAGACACTCCATGATAAAGTCCCAAAAACTCTATCAGCAGAAGCACAACCACACGAGACATTGTTGCAGTTTTGACGACATGCAAGGAGATATAGAGTCTGCGAGTAACTTCAGAGAACACAGTTCAGCAGTTGTGCAGCTGGGCGTTATCCGAGGCACACACAGAGATCTCTGGGGGGGGAGGGCGGGTGAGGTCAGCAGTGACACTCCAGCTCTACGCTCCAGGAGAAAAGTTTCCAAACAGGCCTCTTTTCAAGGACATGTGCAGAAACCAGATTAGAAAGGTGCTAATCTTGTTAAGTTTCGAAGAAATGTGCAGCGTTCCTCCTTCCCAATTTTTTCCCTCTGCGTACTCCCGGAGCATCAAGGCAGAGAATACTGTTGAAATGCAGCTGATTTGATTGTTTAAGTCCTTTTATTAAGGAAAACTTAGACTGAGATACACCTTTACTATAATTTCGAGCAAACAAACAATTGTTTTTAGGCGTTTATCTTGTTAATTTTCAAAGAAATGCACAGTGAGTCCTCCAGTGCACGCGCCTATTTCTGCATATCGGCTTTTGAAACGCAGCTGATTTGACCGTCAAAGTGCATTTATTAAGGAAAAGTTAGACTGAGACACACCTTTGCTATAATTTTGAGCAAACAAATAATTGTTTTAGGTGGTTATCTTGTTAAATTATTTTTAAAGTCCTCCTGTGCACACTCCCGCGGCCACCATTTTGCAGCCAATCCATTTTTGGCGTAGCACTGGCCCACATTTCCAGGTTGTCAGCAGTGACATGTAACAAATGCGACGCTTCACCAGTGACGCATAATAGATGCAATGTAAATGGCGAAGCGACATATTTATGGATTTTTCCATTTTGTTAGACATATTTGGACTGATGCGACTTATAGGGCGGTGCAACGTGTACGGCGGAAACTACGGTAATATGACTGAAGGCAACAACGATTCTATCAGTGTTCAGTGTTTATATTTGGGCCTTATTTTGACATTGTCATATTTTGTCATTGGGCAGCTGTGGCTGAGTGGTTAGTGCACTCGTCCTCCAATGCAAGAGTTGGGAGTTCGATTCCATTAGCAGTCACATGCTGAAGTGTCCTTGGGCAAGACACTGAAACCCTTGTTTCCTCTGATTTGTGTCCCATCAGATTATGAATGTGATAAAGTACTGATTAATAATAATAATAATAATAATAATAATAATAATAATAAATTCAATTAAACCGCACTTTTCATTAATAAAAATCTCAAAGTGCTAATTATTAATTACCGTAATTGCTAAGTGCTGATTTTTCTTTGTATAGATCTAGTAGAGTAATGAGACACAGATTGTGTTTTAAAGTGCTTTGAGTGTCTTGATAAGAGAGAAAATTTTAGCTTAAATTTTTTTTTTATCAGTTAAATGTTTACATGAAAGATTATGATATTTAGAAAAAAAATGTCTCTTTGCTACTACTTAGTTTAAGTTATAACATATTTAGTCCGGCAATGCCTCATTACTTATTCACACATCACAAATTTAATAAATAAAAAAACTACACTGGAAATGTCATGACAATATATATTTATTTAAAAAAATTGAGCCTAATCACTAACATCACTTTTATTACATATATTATTCCTGATACAATTTTTATACATTTTACAGGGACTAATAACCTGATTATGTCTATATCCTCTAATAAGCTTGTTGTGTGTAAAATGCCTAAGAAATTCAAATTCTAATTGTGTACACTGAAATTTTATATATCTTAATATTTGACATTTGTTTAAAGTACCGGTACATTACATTCCTAGTTGAAATATATTTTAATTTTGTATTGCTTCATCCCACACATAAATATTTTTTTCATAGGCATTGATAAGATGCCAGATTGCGTGAGATTATACCACCTGCAATTTAGACATTTTCTTATAGAACTGTAAAAGTTTGTTGTGAAATTAAGACAAATTATATTTGTATATATTGATCTTTTGGCCGCTCCCTTCTGCAGGGGTCACCACAGTGAACTAACTGACACAAAGACTTGGCAGTTATTTTCATGATGGACGCCCTTCTTGCCGCAACCACAGACCTCCGAGCTACCACAGCCCTCTGTGTGGAGTGGAGAGCTGCCATTTAGGGCACCCTGGGGAGCAGATGGAGGGGTTTAGGAGCCTTGCTCAAGAGCCCAGAGTGGGGCACGTGTGAGCGTTTCACCGTTCCCACCAACATTTTGATGTTGCTGGTCCGGGAAGTCGAACCGGCAACCTTCTGATCACAGGCTCACCTTCTCTAAGCTCTGCGCCACCACTCCCCTATATATTAATATTTTAAATTACAGTACATGTAATTTTTAAATCTGATAAACATTCTTTAGTGCCATGCTTTGGCAGCGTGAAAGCTCAGTGGTTAGCACTGTTGCCTCACAGCAGGAAGGTTCTGGGTTCAATCCCCGTTTTGGATCTGGAGTCTTTCTGTGTGGACTTTGCATGTTCTCATGTTTGCTTGGGTTTTCTCCGGGTGCTTCAGTCTCCTCCCACAGTTCAGCAACATTCACCTTCAGGCCCAGGCCACTCTTCAAAAAGAGATATGCGATCTGAATGGGATTTGAAGGGTTAAATTAAGGTTAATTAAATAAAAGCTAGCTCGTATAACAGATGACAGTTTCATGTTCTGAATTAAAATGATTTCTGAGTTTGTTTCAACGTTCTTTTTACGCGTCTTTATTTAGGCTTACTGTGGCTTTGCCCGCCGTGAGAAGGAAAGTCAACAGCTTGCAGCAGTGGCAACAGGAAACTGGGGCTGTGGCGTTTTTGGAGGTGACACACGTCTGAAAGGTAAGCACAGGCGTAACATTGACGTCGGTAGATCCTGAGGAGAAAAAAGCTGAAATCATCCTTGTGAGCTTGGATTTCTAATTGGACTCGTTTTTACTGGATATATAATAAATTCACATTGAAAAGCTCCAGCAGATCCAGACGGGCATCTATTTGTCTTCTGGGAATGCGTACGTTTACTTAAGGTCTATTTCTTTTACCTTCCTCCTATTGATCAAATGACAAAGTTAATATCTTACATTAATAGTGGAATTGATCGCTGGGCCGAGCCCATCAATCTTTTACAGCTCTGCGTTTGTGCCTTGTGTCTGCGCCGCTGAGCAGAGCGCTTCAGATACATTTTCTAGTCTTTTTCTGTAAGGCTTTACATTTACACCAAACTCTAAACATCACTTAACCAAAGGGAAGTACCGGTACAACCTTTTAATTGGCAGAGTCACCCACTGCGTGCTTAATGACAAACCTGTGGGGAAGAGCTTCCTAGTTCAAAAGCTGTCCTCTGTTAGAGCAACTAGTTGTGTGAGTGTTGGTGAAACATCCTCACTGTTGTGATCCGTTTTGCTTGCGAAAGTTTTTCGTCGCGATTCTCATCCCGCAGTTTTTGAGCTATTTTGATAAATCCTAGATCAAAACGTTCAGCTCGTTCAGGGCAATCCTGCTATGAATTTTGGTATTGGCGCAACTTTAGCTTTTTGAAATATTTATGGTAGTCTTTTCTGCCATTTTTTTCCTCATAGAAAATGAATTGAGCTCATTTTATATCCTTCAAATCTCTAGATGTGTTTACAACCTTTTACTGCTCCTTTCACATTGTGTTCCGGTTCAGCTACTTTCAGCTTCCATGTGCAAATTGTAAAAACAAATTCAGCTAATTTCAGCTGTTTTTATGCAAATGTAAGTGTTTTCAGCTAATTCCACATTGTTTGCACTCATTTAAACTTTTTTGCCTAACTCAGCAAAAATGTGCTCTCGACTTTGTTCTTGTAATTTAAGCTTCTTTCTGCCTTTTTAGCTACTTTTCAACAGTTTTTTAAATTTTTTTGTGCTATTTCAGTTTTTTTTTCCAGATAATTTCTACTTTTATGTGCTCATTCCTGCTTCTTTCAGACTAACTGGGCAGACATGCGTTTTTTTCTGCTTTCTCATGCTAATTTAAGCTTGTTCTACCTTTTCAGCTACGTTTTTAGCAATTTTTAGCAAATTTCAGCTGTTTTCAGATAAATTCAAGTTTTTATTGGTAATTTCTACTACTTTCAGCCTAATTAACTTCTTTCTGCTATTTTCAGCTTGTTATGCTCCTTTCAGATTTTTTTTTCAGATTTTTTTGCCTTTTCAGCTACTATTTAGCTGGTTTTTTGTTGTTGTTGTTGTTGTTGTTGCTCATTTTTGCCTTTTCAGCTAATTCCACATTTTTCTAAACTCATTTCAGCTCTTTACACTTCATTCTGGTAGCTTAAGTTTCTTTCTGCCGTTCCAGGTACGCTTTAGCTGTTTTTTGTTTTGTTTTGTTTTTGGCTAATTTCAGCTTTTTTAAGCCGATTTCCTAATTTTTGTGCCAATTTCTGCTTATCTAATCCTGATTCAGCAAACGTGTGTTCAGCTTTCTTCTGCTAATTTAGACTTGGTCTGTCTTTTCAGCTACATTTCAGCACTTATTTTTAGCTACTGGTAATTTCAGCAAGTTCTTCTGCAATAAGCATTCAGACTGCATTTTTGCAGGAAATGCAATTTCTCTAGTTTTCACATGTAATCCAAGTTTTGAGGACAGCTGAAATTGAGCAGAGAAACCACTGAAAGGTAAATCTGCTCAGCGTTCTTCAGAAACTGTTCATTCAGTTTTGTTTATTGCATTCACAGTTTCCCAACTTTAATTAATTAGCAGACGTATTTCCAGTCTCCTGAAATATTCACAGCTTTCCGGGGCCAGTCCTTGCTTTCCTTTGTAACTGATCCCGAGTTCTCAGTGGGGGTGAGACCTATTCCCATGATGATTACTTACCTTTAACTGTACAGGCACCAGAGGCTGGTGCAGCTCAATTTTAATGGGAACTGGGCAACTTTTCAAACCTTCACTTATGTAATAGGTCTGTAAATGAAATACTTTTTACGCATGTAATTCTATTCCTGTGCCGTACTTCCAAACTCTTTGACTAATATTAAAAAGTTTAGATCAGTTCGTGCAAAGCATCAAACATATTTTATGTCACTCTCACATTCGAGGTTTAACAGTCTTGTTTTTCCCTCCAGCTCTGATCCAGATGCTGGCAGCTGCTGAGGCGGGCCGAGACGTAGCTTATTTCACCTTCGGTGACAGCCAGCTCATGACAGATGTCCACAACATGCACTCTTTCCTCACTCAGAGGAGCGTCACTGTTGGTAAGGGTGAACAGACACCCTGCATGCTTCTTGTGTCTTTGCCTGTGTTTATAGTGTTAGCAAAATATCTTGTGAACCACAGGACAGATCTCAATGAAACTCTCAAAGGAATCATTTGGTGTTCATCTGCAACTCATTATATTTTAACCTAATTCTATATGGCCACCACAGATAATCTACTGTAATTTCTGGATTATTGAGCACACCGCATATACCGTATTTTCTGGTGTATAGGTCGCACCGGTGTATAGGTCGCACCATCCAATTATCACCAATAGATTGGAAAAATCCCTAGATAGGTCGCACCGGTGTATAGGTCGCACCTACGTTTAGCTCTGCTGCAAATGTCTGTCACAGGAGCGCACAGCAAGGCTTTTAAGAAGATTAACACTTAAAAACAATTATTTGTTTGATAAAAATTATAGCAAATATGTGTCTGAGCTGAACTTTTCCTTAATAAATGAACGTAATTGTGAAATGAGCTGGATTTAAAAATTTATTTAGCCAAAAGTGATAACAAGCCATATATAGGTCGCACCTGTGTATAGGTCGCAGGCCTTGAAAAAACCATAAAAAGGTGCGACCTATACACCGGAAAATACGGTAAGCCGCGCCCACTAAATGTAAAAAGAAGAAGAAGAAAAAAAGCACCTATAGAAGCCAAACTTGTGTAAAAGCCACAGGGTTCCACGTTGCAACATGATACATTCATACAGAATTAAAAATTAACAAAAAAACTTTTAATTAAATATGTACCAGTAGCATACAAACCTGATTCCAAAAAAGTTGGACTTTAACCAAAGTGTGAATAAAAACTGAATGCAATGATGTGGAGGTGCCAACATCTAATATTTTATTCAGAATAGAACACAAATCACAGATCAAAAGTTTAAACTGAGAGAATGTATCATTTTAAGGGAAAAATATGTTTCAAAATTTCATGGCGTCAACAAATCCCAAAAAAGTTGGGACAAGTCCATTTTTACCACTGTGTGGCATCCCCCCTTCTTCTTACAACACTCAACAGACGTCTGGGGACAGAGGAGACCAGTTTCTCAAGTTTAGAAATAGGAATGCTCTCCCATTCATGTCTAATACAGGCCTCTAACTGTTCAATCGTCTTGGGCCTTCTTTGTTGCACCTTCCTCTTTATGATGCACCAAATGTTCTCTATAGGTGAAAGATCTGGACTGCAGGCTGGACATTTCAGTACCGGATCCTTCTCCTACGTAGCCATGATGTTGTGATTGCTGCAGAATGTGGTCTGGCATTATCTTGTTGAAAAATGCAGGGTCTTCCCTGAAAGAGATGACGTCTAGATGGGAGCATATGTTGTTCTAGAACCTGAACATAGTTCTCTGCATTAATGGTGCCTTTCCAGACATGCAAGCTGCCCATGCCACAAGCGCTCATGCAACCCCATACCATCAGTGATGCAGGCTTCTGAACGGAGCGTTGATAACAACTTGGGCTATCCTTGTCCTCTCTGGTCTGGATGACATGGCGTCCCAGTGTTCCATAAAGAACTTCAAATCGTGACTCATCTGACCACAGAACAGTCTTCCATTTTGCCACACTCCATTTTAAATGACCCCTGGCCCAGTGCAAACGTCTGAGCTTGTGGAGCTTGCTTAGAAATGGCTTCCTCTTTGCACTGTAGAGTTTCAGCTGGCAACGGCGGATGGCACGGTGGATTGTGTTCACTGACAATGCTTTCTGGAAGTATTCCTGAGCCCATTCTGTTATTTCCTTGACAGTGGCATTCCTGTTTGAGGTGCAGTGATGTTTAGGGCCCAGAGATCACGAGCATCCAGTAGAGTTTTACGGCCTTGACCCTTTTGCCGGGTACACACCAAACGCGTTTTGAGCAGCCAAAGCAGCCAGTTTACATGCAAAGTCTATGGTGGCCGTGCATCTAGGAGCAGCGCAGCGTGCTGCGGCGCGTTTTGAGCAGTTTGAGCAGCGCGCAAGGTAGCGGCAGGGTGCGGCAGCTCCTTTTCCGTGCATGCGGCACGTCCAGAGCAGCGGCTGCTCGAGTTCAACAAATTGAACTTTGACCTACTTTGGCTGCTCGCCGCGTAGCAGCAACCAATCGGGAGAGACTCTGCTATGTGATGACGCAACGACGACTGGACGGAAGTAGGTGGGCACCGCGTGACGTATTAAAAGAATGGACGAAAAACACAGTGAATCCAGAAACGGCGTTGTGCACGGCGTCTGCGTGCTGCTGCTTTGTTGATTAAATACAACAAAGCAATTCTTCGGATTACGTCCGCCATTTCAGAGACCGGAAAAAAACAAACCCGACCGGAAAAGGACAAAGACGCTCCTCCCACTGCGCGTCTTCAGACGCGTTCGGTGTGAACAGACATCTGTTGACAAGCAGCCAACACCGCTCGTCGGGAGCGTTTTTGCTGCTCAAGACGCGTTTGGTGGGAACCCGGCATTACGCGCGGCAATTGTTCCAGATTCTCTGAATCTTTTGATGATGTTATGCACGGTTGATGATGATAACTTAAAAGTCTTTGCTATTTTACGCTGGGTAACACCATTCTGGTATTGCTGCACTATCTTTCTGCACAACAATGGTGGAATTGGTGATCCTCTTACCATCTTGGCTTCTGAGAGACACTGACAAGCTCTTTTTATACCCAATCATGTTGTCAATTGACCTAATTAGTGTTAATTGGTCTTCCAGCTGTTCGTTATATGCTCAATTTCCTTTTTCCAGCCACTTATTGCTACTTGTCCCAACTTTTTTGGGATTTGTTGACACTGTGAAATTTTGAATCAACATATTTTTCCTTTAAAATTTTACATTTACTCAGATTGAACTTTTGATCTGTCATTTATGTTCTATTACAAAAAAAAATATTGACATTTACCACCTCCACATCATTGCATTCAGCTTTTATTCACAATTTGTTTAGTGTCCCAACTTTTTTGGAATTCGGTTTGTACACAAATAGGCACAGTAAATGTTTTATTTTTCTGAACAGTGCCTGTAACACAGCTGAGGGAAAAATACAGTAGCCTACCAGGAAAAGTAATCGATTGCTATTTCCATTCCCACTAAAACCACTAAAGTTGTCTTCTTCAGTGTCAGAATGGAACAGCCTCAGAAAAACTTCATCAAACGTCCTCAATCTTTTTCATTGTTGCTCTCTATGTCACTTTTGTTTCTAGGCAAATTTGCGATTTGATTTGATTTACAATTTACACTCATTTTAAGTGGCTGCAAATACAGTACTTCATTGTGTACGAGGGGAGAAACTCTCACAGGGAGGGGGAGGGGAGGAGAGAACGGGGATGGGGGAAATGAAGTCCCCCCCGCCCCCTCCACAGTGTGACTTGTTTGTTAATTTCAATGGTCAGATTTTTTTTAACCTTTATTTATCCAGGTAGTCTCACTGAGCCACGAGGACCCACCCCCCAAGAGAGACGTATTGGGCAGCTATGTAAGCGCACGGTTGTGACGAGGCTAAATGTTTTTGCAGCACGAAGCTCGTTGGCCCGTCAAAAAAAATAACAAAAATAAAAATCCATAAATTAGCCACAGCATTGTATAAGCCGCAGAATTTAAAATGTGTGGGGAAAAAAGTAGCAGCTTATAGTCCAGGAATTATGGTTCTTTAGCCAACACAAAAATGACTTCTAAATCAATTTTACAGAAGCTCAAATAAAACTTGGGTTCGTAGTAGCTGAGAGTCATCCTCGGCACATAGTACTGCCAGCACGCACAGATCAAGGAGGTCTTACATGAGTTCATGCATAATGTCATTTAATAGGTTTGACTAAAACAAATATAACTCTGTCCTCTATCGTTTGTCAGGTGATGTACATTTCTTCAAGGAATCCTAAACCTTTAATCAATAAAACTGTTTTTTACTGAAACCTTTTTAGCACTACTTTTGTTTATTTACCAAGATTGATTGTCCTATTTTTTAAATAATATCATGTAGCTACTTACCCTGATTCTAAAAACCACATTATTTATCTTTCTTGGGTATTAGTCAGTTTATAATAAGATGATGATTCTCACAGCCTCCTTGTCTCGGTCTCAGGGGAGGTGTATGATCTCCTGGGGCAGTACTACAGCTCCGTGTGCAGGAGCAGCCTCACTCAGCGCCCTGATGTCAGCCTCTACTCCTTCATCTACGCAGAGGTCAGCTCCTCTGAGGCGTCCGACGACTTCAACTGAGGTTCATCCAGACAACACACACCCACACAGCGCCATTCAGGCTGCGCGGCTGATGAGTCACTGAGCTTTATCTTTAAAGAATAAAACATTAAATGAGTTTATGCATTGTCTTTAGATTTATTTTGGCTTGTTTTTTTTTGTTGTTGTTAATTTCTGCTGTGAATAAACCAAAATGTGCTTTTTATTACTGATGTCAGAGCATAAAAGTTCTAACAGCAGCCAACATGGTTCGTTATTGCCTTGTCATTTTGTCACAGTGGGTAAAATGGAAATAGACTGAGCTCCACTGTGACACACTTGTGATTTTAATGGTGAAGCAAAGGTTGCCATCCATCTTCTCAGTTTGTCAAGTTGCCTGTTTTTATGCCCACACTTATTCAGCCTAATTGAATTGGCCGTCAGAAACGAACAACACAAATCCTGTTTGAAAAGGTCTGAGGGTTCCCAGAAAAGCTGCTTGATTTAAGCCTTTCTTTTTGTAACACAATCAGTTTGTTTAGTTACAAATACTGTACTGATTTCTACTACAACTTTATGATCGTTAAAAAAATATTTCCTGAATAAGATTGCACTTGGATTTGCTTTTCTAACTTGCAACCTGTCTTAGTGTAAAAATATTGTGATAAGAACAATTTGATGTTTTTTTGTTTTGTAATTTAATTAAAAATGGTGTTCAGTAAATTAAACAATGTCATTTTTAATCTTGTATACTTTACTCAGCAACAGTATTTAAATTCAGACATAAATGTCACAAAAACATCTCGGAACGGCTCAGAATTATAGTGTCATCATTTTCTGTAAAAACAATTACAAGATTGTCCTCTACATTGCTCCTCCCTTGCACTTGCAGCCTAATAAGGTCACACCTTCTATATTAACTTTAAACGACACCCTATTAAGTAGATGATCTAATCAGACGTGGGAGTTTGGGAGTGAGCTCTGATGTGAAACCTCTGTCTGTTGGACCAAAATACTTTTTGCATCAATTGGAAGTTGGTTAACGACAGCGTTCTGGTTGTTCACATTAGTGGAATCTTTTCAAACTCATACTTTTTTATTATCTGCACATATTCATTCAACCTTTATTTAAACAGGTTAGTCCCATTGAGCCACGAGGACTCATTTACAAGAGAGACCTGGATTTTAACAGAGTGATGACAACAGTGGATAACGACAACAGTAGACATTCACATATGGTTCATACAAATTTAAGTTTTTTTTTTACAATTGAAAACAAAATGATAATTAAAAAAACTGCTAGATTATAAGGCGATGTAGAAAACAAAAAATAGGAACATGTCTGCATTGGTTTTTGCCAGGAACTTAACAGATGTTTGAAGCCACTTTGAGAGGTCAAAGTCAAGAGCTTCAGATATTTTTGCAAGGTATTCCAGGAAACAGGAGCGGAGTAGGAAAAGGCTCTTTTGCCTAGTTCAGTCCTCACTGAGGGAACACTGCATGTAATAATGTCCTGAGAGCGCACGCTGTAGCTGCACTCATGCAGAGACATCTAGGAGGAGATGTATGAAGACAACAAATCAAGAAGTGATTTAAAGATGAAAATGTACCAGTGAGAGAGTGCGTGAAGTTAATAAGCAGTTAACCTGTGAATACAGGGTGCAATGGTGGGTATGATGGTTACAGCCAGTTATGAATCTTAGTGCACCATAATAGGCAGCACATCTGCAGGGTGCTTGTAGGGGCGTTCATGTAAATAATGTCACCGTAGTCAGTGGAGGGAAGTCAAGTCACAGTTACAAGGCGTTTCCTAGCATTCAGAGTTAAACAGGATCTATTTCTGAAAAAGAAACCCAGTTTAACTTTCACTTTCTGTACCAAATTTTCCACGTGAAGCTTAAAAGAGAGATGCTTTTTGACCAAGATACCCAAATATTTGTAGGGATCGACAAACTCAATAGGGACACCATTAAAGGATAAAATCGGAGAAAGAACTGCTGGGACCGGCTTCCTGTTTGAAAAAAGCATCCCTTTGGTTTTGTCTTCATTTAGAATAAGTTTGCGATGAAGCATTAAATGAGTCCAGATACTTATTGATTTTAGAGTTTATCAGTTTTTCTAGAACCTTATAAATGCCACTTATCTATAAACAGATTGATCCATTTAGCAGAAATACAACAAAATATTGTAAGCTTAACATAAAATTATAGTTTTGTCCCCTTTGGATTCATGTAAATAGGCAAACGTTTTAGAATTTTGAGCTTGGTGCTGTTTGCCTTCATGAATTCAGGACCAGAGGAAGAGGAGGAGAGGTGTCTCTTTATTGCATGCTGAGTTCAAAAAAAGCCTTTGGTGGCAAATCTCCTAAGGGGTTCACCATAGACACAAATGGGGAGTATCCGACAGAACTGATCCCTCTATAGTGAGCGTCATGTGTGGTTTTGACCTTCAGGCTGCCATCTGTCATAAAGTCATCAACACGCAGTGTTTTGTTTTGTAAACATAATTCCTGTCGTGTAGTTTGGTGCTGATAAATTTAGATGATATACCGGTAAATCAGATTGTACAGTAAGTCTCTGCAGCAATGTGGTTGCAGTTTATGAAATAAAAAGTGCTTCCCGGCGGATGTTCATGAATAACTTCATTTTGAGATAGGAGAGTGGGTTACAAAACAATACTCGACATTTTACTAAACATAATATCATGTAGTAACATACACCTAAATGAGATCCAGTCTTGCTCATTTCAGGGTTGCCTTTTGAAGAACCGTTTCCTCTTCTGTGCGCTTTTAGTTTGACTGCAGAATATTCTTATTTACAAAAATGTTAAAGTTTAGATAATAGAAACAAACAAAATTTTAATTTCTCCTCTTTCAAATATTTTGAAAGCCAAACAACTATTTCCTTACAAAAGGTATACAGTACTGTATTCTGTTAATGTAGGGTATTTTATTCTAAATGAGCAGGCCTATTTGCATTATTTATTGGCTGCTTATTTCCTGTTTTTCCATTACTGTATTTTTGATCATTAGTGGAAACTCCCCGTAGTGTTTAGAGGAGTACTGCAAGGTTCTCTTGGCCCTGCATTAAAGGCTTCATCATTTGAATATTGATATGTTGCCCTGGAATGTGTGGCTTGTGTTTGGTTGGATCAAATACAAGAAGACATCAGATTTGACCTCTCTTTCCATCTTTAATTTGAACTCTTCCAGGTTATTTCTGAACAATCTTTTGGAAATGAGAGCTGCAATCACACCAGAGGCATTGGGATTCATGTGGGAGGCTAATAATTAGCAAATTATTCTAACTTTAGAACATTAGTCTTGTATTATTCTAGCTTAAACACTGTAAAGCTCGGCTGTTTCCATTTACGATGTTAGCAGAAAATATGTTAACAATAACATTATATATTTGCAGCACGGTGGCACAACTGGTAGAGCTGCTGCCTCTCAGCGAGAAGGTTGCCGGTTCAAATCCCGGTCCGGGGCCTTTCTGGGTGGAGTTTGCATGTTCTCCCCGTGCATGCGTGGGTTTCCTCCGGGTACTCCGGTTTCCTCCCACAGACCAAAAAACATGCTTGTTAGGCTGATTGGTGACTCTAAATTGACCCTAGGTGTGAGTGTGAGAGTGGATGGTTGTTTGGTGTGAGTGAGACAGGTCCCTCTTGTAAATGAGTCCCCGTGACTCAACGAGGCTAGCCTGTATAAATAAAGGTTGAATGAATGAATGAATGAATCTGTCTATAAATACAGTGTTTAAGCTAGACTAATGTAAACTTTATTTATATAGCACCTTTCATAGATAAAATCACAAAGTCCTTCACAGAAATACATAATACAGGCTTTAAATAAAACAAACAGTAAGAACAGCTGATAAAAACAGAAAATAACACATTTAACTAAAAGCTAGAATAAAAATGTCAAGCTGCTTTTTAAAGGAATTAATAGAACTGAGGTGTTGCTTGACCCAAGGAACTTTCTGTTCAGGAGCAATGATCAGGGATTCAGTCTTGCTAGAATTTAACTGAAAGCAGTTGTTGGTTATCCAGGCCTTAATATGGGAAACACAATTTACTAATTTGGCTAACTTATGTAATTCTAAATCATAAAATGAGTTGAATGTCATTAGCATACAAATGGCACGACACATTATTGAAGCTAAACTTTCCAAGTGGACTGATGTCTAAAAGGAACAAAATGGGACCTAACACTGAACCTTGGGGAACACCATACAATAACAGAGTATAGTATGTTATTTGCAAACATGGAAAAGGTTCTTTTTCTCAGATAGGAATAAAACCACTTAAGAACAGTTCCAGAAATTCCTCTCATTTTGCAGTCCATGTAGCAAATACAGTATAACCATTTGCTTAATACTGTATATGTTATCAGTAAAGGCTAAGCTGCCTTAAAATGCAGAATTCTGTTGGACACGGTTCTTCAAACCATCGGCACATTTAATAATTTTTCAGATAAACCCAAATATTTCAGGCAGTATGTTTGCCTAATGTTAGGTTTAAACATCGGCCTCTCCTTATGGTTCACAGATAAACTGCTGCGTCTGTCTTTGAACTTGGCATGATCTAAATGTTCCACCGCTTCCTCTGTGCCCTGTGTGGTGCTTCAACATCAGCGCAGCCACAGCTGTTTGACGGAAACCGTGTCTGTCCTCCAGCTCGACACATGCTGAGATGGTTCCTCTTCTCCAGAAACCTGCTTGCATCGTCCTTTATTTGAGGCTAAATAGCCTGCAGTCAGTTTCTCTTTAAAGAAGAGGCTGCTCTATAGAGGAAGTGGAAGCAATTCATAAACCCATGACAACAGCAATTATTCATTAGTGACAGCTTTTTGTGCCTATTTTAGTGTAAATGTTTCTACTGCGATTGATCCAAATAACAAAATCCATTTTATGTGAAAGCTGCAGCTTTTAACCAAATCTACTGCTTGCTTTGTAAGGTCAAGGATTGAGTGAGTGAAGTTATTTTTGCTGCCGTTATTAGATTACCAGTCTATCACACGAGTGTTGTGTGATTGATACTGACTCAGCTTGAATGAAAGATGAAGCAGCCTGTTTAGCAAGGCAGGTTGGATGAAAAACATCCTGCAGGGACAATAATATTCAGTAGTAAATTTAGATTATGTACATTTAAAATATTTTCTAAAGCCCTTTAAAACGTTTTCTGACAAACAGTCCCATCTTGAGCCACTGGAAAACCTTAATAAAACCCATAAAGTAATCAGGTGTGCATTCACAATTGATAAACTTTTGGACTTAAGATGGCCGCCACTGCATACTGACTTTAGCTAACACAAAACTCCCAATAACTCAGTCTGTTTTACAGATATTAAGCTCAGATTTGGTGTGAAAGTAGTTGGGAATCATCCCCATCTCACACTTTGACCATTGACAGCTCAAATCTTTGATAAAATTTCTGCATTCAAGGTGGCGGGTGGTATGCATTTCCTACAGAAATTTCATTTAGTAACTGAAAAATGTTTGCATCCATTCACAAATATATTATTCCATGGCCATTAATGCTATTTTAGTTAGCCAAAAGCAACATTGTGTAAGAATATTCCTTTATTTTATTTGTAAAGTAGCTGAAGTTGAGAAGGACATAGCATTCAACCTGGAGAGACTCACAGAGAGAAAGAAGACAATTAGGAGGTTTTATTGGCAAGAGTTCTTTGGCGCTCGGGCCCCAGCGGGGACATGCATGCCGAACCGCTTTGAGCTTGTGTGTCTGGTATAGGGAGATAGATTATGGATATCTCCCTCCCCCGGCATCCGAACCTGGTGGCGGAGTCAGGACGAAGGAAGGGGAGACCGGAAGACCTTGGGACACCAGGAGGAGATGGGGAGGTGGTGGGATGCAGCGTGGCTGGCAAACGGGGCGAAGCCCAGGAAGGAGGGGCCTTATATCCAAATCCGGGAGGTTGGTGAGCTATGCGCCGCAGCTGGGGTGAGTCTGTCATGTTGAATTTTCGGCGAGCCTTCATTTTACAACATAATACAGATTTTAAGCACTTTAAAGGAGACCACATCTAGGTATTTAAAATTTTTATGTTATGTCTGTGTGCTATCTTGACAATATTAATTCATTTTAATACACAAAATAATTCTTAGATAATTAATTATACCCTTTTTAATTCTGCCATTTTTAACTTTCGTTTTGAACGACCGGTTTCTTGAAGTCCACGCCCTTCAACGATCTGTTAACGCCCTCTGTAACAGCCAGTATCTGTAATGTGTTGTTGTTTTAAAATTAGCTCTTTTTTTATTACTCATTTGACTTACTGTTAGTGCTAGCTTAAGATAACTTACCGAAACCCGTCTGAGCGCGCCGCAATTAGCTGCTCCTTTTAGCATGAGACCACCCGAATCCGAAGCTAATGTTAGCTTGTTCCTCTTCCGGTGTTCGCCAGCTTCGCTCGTTGCACGCGGAGATTTTGGGAGTTATCGCTGTTCCAGTCAAGACAACAAAGTTCACCAAGTGTCTCCCGTAAATTAATCAGTAAGGAGAAGGTCCTCGCTGCTGCGAGGCTGCTGCGAGGGCAGCAGCGAGGCTGTACAATTGAAGCTCCGCTCCATCGCGCCAGAAGAGGGTCCCGTTGCCGCTGGTCCCTACGCCGGGGGTCCGCTCGTTTAATTTTTGACGGCTGCGCGTTGGGAGCGATCGCAAATAATAATAATAATAATAATAATAATTGTCTAATCTTGTCATCTGCGTATGTTTCCCATACACAGACGAAATTCGTCTCTGCATTTAACCCAACCACCTACCAGGTGGTGCAGTGAGCAGCCATAGAAGGCGCTCGGGGAGCTGGAGAAATAGGTGTGCACTCATAGACACCCCAAGGTGTGTAGTGGCCGGGACGCGAACCCGCGTCCTTCGGGTCCCAAGTCAAACGCCCTAACCACTACACCATCTTATTGAACTAAAATATAAAAATAACAATTATACTTTATTTATAAAGCCATTTAAAAAAACCACAGCTGCAACAAAGTGCTGTACACATGAAATTAAGAACATATAAACAAAAGATGAGATGAAATCATGAAAAACAACAGTCATGTGTTTAATACAGAAGTGGGTTGAGCCTAACCAGGGGTTGCTAGGTGAGGGGCTGGACTCAGGTTTGAGGTGATTGGCTACGGCCTGTGACGTCAATAACTGCAGGAAGTGTGAATCCTGGTGTATTTATCAAAAATAAATAAATCTACTTAGAGTAAATAAACCACTGGGTGCATTTTTTTGGCACAAGGACTGTTTTTTTATGAAGTAAATACCCAAAGTTGAGTAAAAAAAACATTAAAAAGTGAATTTTGCATCTGTGGTCCCCTTTAAAAACCAAAATGATTTACTTAAAGAGCTGCATAATGAAGCTCACAGCACCTCTCATTAAAACATTACCGTATTTTCCGGCGTTTAAAGACCGTGTAAAGTGAATTTCAACATTTTCTTAAATAAACATTATAAATGTGATAATTGTAATGTTGTAAATGAGTAAAAAGTCTCAAAATTGTAGCTCAATTAATTTTGAAGTTATACATGAAACTGTGTATAAAGACATGTGTGTTTCAGGATTTTTTAGGCGTGTTTTAAACGGGACCGCGTTTCGTCACGCGGTCCTCATTAGTATAGCCCTACCCCCTGCTGCTCCAGTCATATAAATTGTTCTTCGCATGGGTGGAGCCGTTCACTCGCGACTCGCAGATAGCATCAGATAGCAATAGCATAGATATTTTGTTCATTGTTAGCTAGCTAATCAATTATGCCTCGTTCCTGCATCTTCCCAGGATGTTTTAATGGTCAGGGCACCTGCTACTGACCGTCTCCCTCCTCAGCCTCCGGACACCGCCGCCGCCTTTCCTGTTTCTTTTCTTTCTTTCTTTTTTTTATTGCTAAGCCTGTGCCCTACAAGTTCACAAGCTCCTTTTTTGCTAAGAAAATGCGACAGGTCCATTGCATACTTAGTTATCAACGTGATTACTCTTTATCTTAATCACCAACACAGCCCTCTTTATCTTAATCACCAACACAGCCCCCGCATGCGATGTGTCGGGTCGGACCGGTGCAGCCGCGCGAGTCCGCTCATCTTCTAAACACATAACAGCGGAGTTATGAATTATAGTTGCGTCCTCAACTTTAAAAATAAAACCAGAGTTGTTTGTGCACTAAAAACAGCGTAACTCTTGGAAAAAGGAGCAAACAGAGCAGGTTTACTGATGAACCTGTCTTCCTCCTCCACACAGTTCAGCTCTGAGCGAGAGAGTCCTCCTACTTGCTCTCTGAGCTGCAGAACTGCGCTGAAACCACGCCCACGTGCTGACACGCCCCCACAGTTCCAGACTAAGGGAAAATAATGTATTTTCATGATTTTTGACACTTAATTTTATAAGGAAAACAATGTTTTTAATCAGTCAGATTTATATGGGTGATTAATAACACATATTTATGCCATGTGATAAACTAAAAACACAAATCTAATTTCACTTTACACGGTCTTTAAGTCGTTCTGGAGTATATCAGTTAAAAAAAGGTGAGATTCTAAAGCAGACTCAACATCTTTTAGATCCCATGCAGTTTGCTTACAGGCCTCATAGAGGCGTAGAGGACGCAACACTCACCCTGCTTAATATGCTTTTTAAACACTTAGATTTAAATGGGACCCATGTCAGACTTTTATTTGTAGATTTTTCCTCAGCTTTTGATACAATCCAACCTCACATATTAACTGAACGGCTTGTTGAACAGTTTCCTCTGAGTAACAATTTGATGGGCTGGATCTTGGATTTTTTTTTTTTTCCCATTTATAGATGGCCTCCCTTCACACCTTATAGCCATCCTCTCACTCCAATATGTATTTTTTTTAATAGAGAGAAAGAAAGAAAAGAGAAAGTGAGACAACAAAACAACAATTATCCACAAAAAGAGCACAAGGCAAACACACCAAACCTCCGTCCACAATCCTGCAAAGCACATGACAGAACACAGCAACGAAACATACAAGCATAAAGACTGATAATATTCATGACCTTGCATTAGATTTCTATATATAAACATACCCATACCTACAAATATATATACAGTATACATACATATATATTTATATTCATTTATATACCCATCTACATATATCTACATATACATCCCTACATCCATTTGTGTGTGGTTGTGAGCATGCATAAGTGAATAAGGTTCCTCCAATAGAACATTTAGTAGCGATTGTGAAGCATCAGAGATCCGTCCCCCCAAAGCCCGAGACAGACGAAAGGGCGATCAAAGCCCAAGACCCCAGGAAGGACCCCGAGCCCAGAGTCCCCAGGACCACCCGAACAGGACGAGCCACTCGTCCACTCCCCAGATCCGACCAAGGGGAAGAACCGGACGAACCCCACCAGGGACCACACACAATGACCCCCTGGGGTCAACAGCGACAAATACACAGGCCCCCGCCGGATCTTGGATTTTTTAAGTAACAGGACACAGAGAGTAAGGGTGAATAATTGTCTCTCTGAATCCAAGTCCTCTTCCACCGGATCACCCCAGGGATGTGTATTGTCACCCCTGCTTTTTATTCTATACACCAATATGTGTCGGAGCAGACATGAGAGCAGGTACATTATAAAGTATGCAGATGATTCTGTTATTGTCAGTCTGCTTAAAGGAAATGAAAGTAGCCATGGGCAGGTGACTGATGATTTTGTTCAATGGTGCGAGGACTCTTTCCTCAAACTAAACACAGATAAGACAAAAGACATGATCATTGATTTTAGGAAGAAACCTCACAAGCACGGAGTAACTTTAATTAAAGGTCAAGCAATTGAGACAGTGCAGTCTTACAAATATCTCGGGACAATCATAGACGATAAATTAAACTTTGAAACCAATTTTGACAAGGTGTGCAAAAAGGCCCACCAGCGCCTTTATTGTCTAAGGAAACTCAACCATTTTAATATTGACCGAACCATAATGACCATGTTTTACCGTGCTTTTATTGAATCAGTTTTATCCTTTTCTTTGGTGTCATGGTTTGGTCACACTACACTGAGAGGAAAGAATTCCCTTCAGCAGATTGTTAAGCTGTCATCTAAACTGACCGGAGGAACCCTAACCTCAGTAACATCCATGTACGTTAGTCAGGTACAGAGGATAGCTTCTTCTGTTTTAAAAGATGTCCTTCATCCCCTGTATGGAGAGTTTCAGCTTCTTCCCTCTGGTCGGAGGTTTTTAGTCCCTAAATGTAGGACAACACGTTTTAAAAATAGCTTTGTTCCCACTGCTGTTACTGAAATGAACAAACTGAAATAACGTCGAAGCTTTTAGTGGTTAAATGTTTTTTATTTTTCATTTTAAATATGATTTGGGGAGCCTTAACACCGTTATGTGCAACATTATCTGTTTATGGTTTCTTTGAAGTGTTTTTACTAAATGTTTTTACTCTGTTTTTATTTGTGTGTGCGCATGGATGGATGTATGCTTTGTACCACTGCAAACCAAATTTACCCTTGGGTATAAATAAAGTAACCTAACCTAACCTAAAAGTATCACGAAGAGGAAACAAACATGGCGTATTTTCCGCCTTATATGGCATACTTTTTTGCATAATTTCCATGCCCTGCGACTTATAGGCCGA
>JBBPBX010005898.1:5496-15531 GCA_038048925.1 Garcialebias charrua
AAAAGGCTGTCGGAGCTGCTTCTCCACGTTAGCTGGGTGTCCATCCGACATCTTAGGCTGCTAGGCGGACACCGAGGCGAGCTCCCGGCCGTCGGTTCGGTTTGGTGTCTCTGGGTCCGCTTAGCATTTAGCGTTGAAGAGTGTAAACCGTTAGCAAGAGTGGGCTAGCCACTGTCACCAATCGAGCGCCGGTAAACGTCTCTGGACCCCAAGCATTGTTGCCAAACCCAGGTGTTATTTTATCGGGCTTTTGTTATCGGAAGAGAAACCGATACCGATATGTAGAGATTTTACATTTTTATGCCAATATCCCTAAGACATCCCTAAGTTTTAGTCATTACTTAGTCATCAGAATTTTTTTTGTTTTAGTCTAATTTTAGTCGACAAATCAATGAAAACATTCAGTCGACGAAAATAATTAGTCGACAAAATTAACACTGATCAGGATGTATCAGAACAAACGTTG
The DNA here is from genome assembly GCA_038048925.1 of Garcialebias charrua. NCBI lineage: Eukaryota > Metazoa > Chordata > Actinopteri > Cyprinodontiformes > Rivulidae > Garcialebias > Garcialebias charrua. The sequence goes on from JBBPBX010005898.1 coordinate 5,963, forward strand.
CCTGGAAGTGTACACAAATATTTCACTTCAAATATCGCCTAGCTTGCCGTGAGAATGTGCTTACCTCCACACAAACTTAAAAACAATATTAATCTCAGTCCTATAAGCAGAACCTTCTCGAAATGGATCAGCCAGTCTGCTGGTGACAAACAGAACTACGTGTTCACACTGAGCATGCATCAGGACATTCTCATGCATGAAGCTAGTCAAACTGATTTCTCCAGTTAGTTTCAAGCATCAAATAAATCCTTAACAATTTCAAAGGGGTTCCATTTGGGACATGCTACTTTGACCTTTTAGCTAGTATTTTGCTACCTTTAGCTAATGTTCTGCTTCTTTTAACTTGAACCACTTTAGTTTCAGCATACACACTGGATTTTTACAAAGTACAGGGAGTCCTCGACTTACGACACCCTCGACTTACGAACGCACTCCAAACGCTAGTACGTGCTGTGTTTATAGATGAATGTGTGGTGTACTGTAATGTGTTAGCTCAGTGTTTTTCAAAAAATTTTGAGCCAAGGCACAGTGTTTACATTGAAAAAAATCACGAGGCACACCACCAACAAAAATTGTAAACAAAGATACTCTGTATCCGCCTATATTAAATATATAGTCATTCTTATCAAAGTGTCTTGAATAGGAATGAAATAACACAAAAATGTATTTTTATCATATTTTATATTTCTTATTTCAAATTGCACTTAACATGTCTTCAAAAATACACCCGAACAGTACCACAACAATGTGGTCTTAAATTTAAAGAGGTTGTAGAAAGGGGGGGGGGACGGAAGAACAGACACGTCCTGAGCTGCGCAGCGCTTATACTGGCAGATAGAGACAAAGCCGAAAGCCGCGCGCAGTTTAAGAGGAGAGCAGAGGAGAGACACAAACATTTCAGCCACGTGTTCAGTTTTATTTATTTATTTGTTTATTATTCAGTGGAGAAGGTGAGACAGGGAGTCGTGCGCTAAGTATGTATTGTGTGTGTGTGGGGGGACAAAGCCGCGCGCAGTACGAGCCTGACAGAGGGAAGAGAAACAATTCAGCCGCACGTTCAGGGTTTTTTTTCCGTCCGTGGGGAAGGTGAGACAGAAACGTGAGCCGTGCGCATTTGTGTGTGTGGTGGTGGTGGTGAGGGTGTCAGCTGAGTGTTCAGCATGAGGCTGCTTTTTTGATAATTTCCAAGGCACACCTGACGATCACTCGCAGCACACTAGTGTGCCTAGGCACAGTGGTTGAAAAACACTGTTAGCTAACCGTTTGTAAATAAAGTTCTGTGCATGTTTATGGACCAGTAAGTACGCTTGTTCAGTCTCATGTCGATAAACGGGTGTGCGGCGCGTAGCGTACGAACGCCACGTGTTCTGAGTTCTGACTTACGTCAAAAAATCCGGACTTACAAACGCCACGTGTACAGAGTTCCGACTTGCGTCAAAATCGGGTTACGAACAGTGCGTAGGAACGTAACTCGTACGTAACTCGAGGAATCCCTGTATATAATTTCTGCAGTTTTACACATTTGTTTTTGTCCTATTACAGCTGGTTTGTGTGGTTTTTTTTTAGACAGACAGCAAAAAGTATAAATTCAGCTTCACTGTATGAAAGACACCAGAAAATCCCTACCAGAAGCATTTCTGATCCCAGCGGTAAAATTGACGGCGTCCTCGAACAGATGCGACATAAAGGTAAGCATTTTTGAAATGCTGGAAATATTTTCATAAACAGATTAAAAGCAACTCAGTATCAGAAGCTGTAAGGCTGAGGGAAAATGTTTCTATAGCAACCTGTAGCACTTTGATGGATTGCACAACTCCTGCATGCTACCGCGTACAAACAGCTTCACAAACACACACACAGAAATATCATATTCATCCAACTATAAAAGGTAGAAAATAGCTCACAGGTAGAGGCAAAATCTACTAATTACTGCACACCAGCAGGATCTGTTGCCACCAGGAGATGTGGCTCACATTTCACCAGACAGTTTGTGGGTGGAGGGAGAGATAGACTGAAGGTGAATTCTCTTTCACCTCATTTGAAAAAAGCTTAACACGAGCCAACAGCTGAGGTTTGAACAGAAGCAAACAACACCATCTGCATCTGACAAATACACGGCTGCCTTCTGCGCGCTATAATCAATCCTCTTGCCGATACAGACGCCAAAGGATGCTCAGTTCCGACCAGTAAACAGGGGCTGTAGATTACCGCGTTAAAAAAAGAAGACGTTCGTGGTTACGCGTAGACCTGCTGATCCGCTTTATTAATATTGATGCCAGCAATTCCACACGGGTTCACGAATATCAAGGATATTCTGCCTTTACCAGCCCCATCAAGTCAGTTGCAGTTTGCCTGCCTGTCAAAGTGCGCACCGACCCCCCACCCCGCACACACACAAATAATGAAAGTTACATTTAGAAGTGTGCAGACACACATGTCCATACTCAACATGTAAGGTGCAGGAATAAGGAGGGCTGAGGTTTAATCAGTCAATCAAACTTTATTTCAGACGCACATGGTCCATAGTAACAAACGAAACAAAACAACCAAAAAAATAAATCAATAATAAAAAATAAAAAAAGATAACACCAACAAGACAGTAAAAATAGAATGTTCATCCACTGCCAAATAAATTAAGGCGCCAGTGATTCCACAGACTAGAAGATAACCTAACCGATCTTTGTACAGGGTTGGTCAGAGTATAAATGATGCTTTTTATAGAGTTTGTTAGCCTACACTAGGGGTTGAACAGTACATAATTTTTAAACTCGACATTAACTTAATACAGGTAGTCCCAGACTTACGAGCGCTCTCACTTACGAGCTGGCGAACGAGCAGTAAATTTGTAAAGAACATACAAAAAATACAGCACTTTTATGTGTTTTTAGATGAAAGTGTGTTAGCTAACCATTTGGAAACAAGTTTCTGAGCATGTTCATGAACTAGTATGAACATTTGTGATGAAAAACGAGTGTTCGTAGTAGCGCTAGCTAGCATTAATTTTCCGACCGAAAATCCAGACTTACAAGAACACGTTTCGTGTTCCGACGTACAAGATTTTCGTCTTACGAGATACTCGTAGTAACGGAACTCACTCTTAATCGGGGACCACCTGTAATACTCGAGTAGAGCTGGAGTAGTTGATGATGTCATAGGATCACAAGATGCAAACAATAATTAACAACTTTTTTTGTTCATTTTACATTTTATAAAGAGAAACCATTGTTACATTATAGCAATAAAATGAAAAAAGAAAAAACAAAATGAAAGGAGACAGGGAGAAGAAAAAAATCTTATTTTACCTGCCCCTTTCTTCTATAACAATAATAAAAAAAGTGAGATAAAAAAAATAACTCAACCAAGTAATTAAAACTGCAAAAAATAAAAATATATTATTTACAAAAAAATACCAACAAAACATTGGGAGCATTTATTAGGCTCCTACCATTTATCTTACAGCAAATAAGTCACAGGAAACCTAAAACTGTTATTATTATAAAGCTGCAAAAGTGAAAAAAATAAAATAAAATGTGTGGCACGTCAAAAACAAATCTAAAAACAGTGGGGCGGTTGACCACCCCGCACCACCGCCTGTGGTGCTACACATTAGGTTTAGTTTTAGAGATTAATATGTTAATAGGTTTTTATAAGTTTAGAGATTAATGTTTTTTGCCTTTTATTTGTGAAACAAGATCAGAGGAAGCTGGTTCTGGTTCGGTCGATTGGACCCGGTGTTGCACCACATTCTGTGACCTGCAACAGTTCATGCAACACCGCCCCCTACAGTCACAATATACGAAGGTCACAGAATACTGTATGGTGTAACACCGGTTCGCAACATGCTCCAACAGGAAGTTGATTCATTTTCTGTTCTGTTACTGGGACGTGATGACGTCACTATGAATACTCAACTTGAAATAAAAAAACTCGATAGAGGTCCAAGTAATCGATGTGTCGATTACTCGAGTAGTCTGTTAAAGCCCTAGCCTACACCACATTTGTCAAAGTGCCAGCCCGCAAACTCATTATTCATGGCCCCCTGGATGATAATTATTTTTTAAATATATTATAATTATTTTGTGATGGCCTCCCTTCTCCCCTTACAGCCATCCTCTCCACACCATTATTATGAAATATTTATTCTAGAAATTATCTAATGGTGTTTTTTAATTATTATTTATTCATAATATATTTGTTATAAATAGCTACATTACAAAACAATGTAAAATACTAAAAGCAGGAACATGTCTGTGTTGATTTATGCCAAGAACTTAGCAGATGTAAAGCTATTTAATATTTAATTTAATTCATTTATTCATTCATTTAAAAGAGACAAAATAAAACAAATTATCCAAAAGGAAAACATTGAATGAAAAGAGTGCAGGAAAAAAAAAAAAAATCTTATATCACACCCTTATAATAAACATTGAACCAGTCCAGCCCTCGGCTTGTAGCAAATTTGTTTTTTTGGCCCTCGGTGTATTTGACTTTGACACCCCTAGCCTACACATACATCTGTACATAAGGTTTCGAAGCACTGCAGCACAAGTTGGTACGTTGGCATTTATAAACATCTGACTGGCACTACTCCATTGCGTACAAATAATAAAAGTTACAATTAGAAGTGTGCAGACACACAGGTCCTGTGTAAGGTGCAGGAATAAGGAGGACAGAGATTTGTACAGTATGAACAATCTCACGTTCAGTGATTTTCTCTTTACATTTCAGGTCTCCAAAGAGATGCCTTGTCAGGCTGTTGATGTGGATGCATGCAGATCCTTGTCAGACAAGTCACCAGAGGTAATTTTCATCTCCAATGATCTTTTTATTTTCTCAAATTAATTCATGAGAACTATATTGAGCAATATTCAGACCAGGGGTGATTGTAGGATCTGATCTTTAGGGGTGCTTAACCCCCAGTGCTGATAATGGCTCTTGATTTTAACAACTAGGTGTCCAGTGGTATCAGGAGCATTTATAATGGGTGGGGCAGGTTGTGGTGTGTGTGTCTGGGGTCCCCTCCCAGAAATGTTTTAATAATTTGGATGCCATTTCCTACATTCTGGTATATTTTAACAGGTCGTTAAACATCACGTAACACTTGATCCAGTAACCGTTTTGTAGAGCTCGGCACAACAGAAAGTAGCGCTAAGCTAGCGGCGTGCAATTTAGTCGCGCTAGCTAAGATGCTACAGATGTAGCACTCTGCTTTACATTATACAACCTTGTAAACACTTTGTACAAAATAATTTTTATGTTAACTGACCATAACAAACAAAGACTAAACTTGTGCAACCAGAAGTTACAACATATAGCAACACACAAAACGGCACAACTAGCTTTAAGCATCAATCTAATTAATCCATGAAGAATATAATTGTTCAAGCTGCTGTTTAATTTACCTTATCATATTACATCAATATTGTTTAGCATATATCTTAGATCCTTGTATACTGTTTCTTTTTATACTTTATATTTTTGCTATTTTGGGTGTAACTGGGACCTTGAGGACAGAATTTTTTTCCACCTCATGTATCACACGTGATAAGAATGACAAAGAACCCTGAACAAGGTAACAATATATCGGTAGGCTGTGGCTGAGTGATTAGAGCAGTCGTCTTCCAATAAAAGAGTTGGGGGTTCAAATCCACCTGCAGTCACATGCTCAAGTGTCCCTGGGCAAGACACTGAACCCCTCATTGTCTCTGATTTGTGTCCCATTAGTGTATGAATGTGATCTAAATCTCTGATTAGTTTTATTTAGAATGATTTGTTCTATTAGATTTGTAGAGATCTAGTAGAGTGCTGTATGAATGGGTCAATGAGGGCACAGTTGAGGTGGCTCGGGCATCTGGTTAGGATGCCTCCTGGACGCCTCCCTGGTGAGATGTTCCGGGCATGTCCCACCAGGAGGAGACCCAGAGGAAGACCCAGGACACGCTGGAGGGACTATGTTTCTCGGCTGGCCTGGGAAAGCCTTGGGATTCCACCGGAGGAGCTGGCCCAAGTGGCTGGGGAGAGGGAAGTCTGGGCCTCCCTACTTAGGCTGCTACCACCGCGACCCGACCCCGGATAAGCGGAAGACAATGGATGGATGGATGTTCAAAAGAATAAAAGTTACATTTTTAAGCCTGCAGACACAGGTTTATATGTAGCTGTTGTTGCCATGTTCGTTCTTACTCATCTGCTCACACAGACTCATGTTGGTGCTGCTGGTCGCCATATTGTTTTATGCTATTAGTGCTTAGTTTATTTTTAGTTAATGATTTTCTTAGTTCATATCTTAGATCTTATCACTGTTTTTCTTTTACATCTTATTGTTGGATCTAACTAGGTCCCTGTGTACAAAATTTTGTTTTGTGAGTGTAGCCTTTTGCATTATATGTACCACATGTGGTGCGAATGACAGATAAAGAAATTCTGACTCTGACATTGAGTGGACAATTTTGTTTTTTATTTAGAAACATTCTTATTCAGTGTTCATCCCTTCATTTTAGCTCTCCATAGAGATGCCGCGTCAGGCTGCTCATGTTGACGCATGTAGATCCTTCTCAGGCAACTCACTAGAGGTAATTTTCATCTCCAATGACCTATTTTCTAAAATGGATGAATGAGAATGATATTCAGCAGTATTCAGACACACAGGTCTGATGTAACCTTAATATGTAAGATGCAGGAATTTAGAGGAGTGAGTTTTGAAATAAGTTCACAAGAATGAAATTTACATTTAGAAGTATGCAGACGAACAGGTCCTGTGTAATACTCATCATGTAAGGTGCAGGAATAAGGAGGACTGAGTTTTGTACATTATGAACAAACACATTCAGTGATTGTTTACATTTCAGATCTCCAAAGAAATGCCGTGTCAGGCTGCTGATGTGGACGCAGGCAGATTGTTTTAAGACAACTCACCAGAGGTAATTTTCATATCTAACAACTGTTTTACTTTTTTAAACATGAACTCATAACAATTGTATTCATATGTGTATACATTCACAGGTTTTGTGTAATGTTAAATTAGACTAGTTATGTTATACAATATGAAGACTATAAATCCAGTTCAGTTTTATGAAGCTTTGCATGTTCAATTGTTTTCTTGTGGTCTAGCCATCTGCTGAAAATATTTCTTAGTCACTCTCTTGAAATGTGATTGTGGCGACACCCTACAAAGTGGCCCCACACAGCTGTGTGAACAATCGTTGTCGATTTCCTTTCTGTATAATGAAAATATTCTTGATGGATATGCTCCATACGTTTATGGTTACCTTTACGTACACTACCAGTCAAAAGTTAGGACCCACCTTCTCATTTTAATGAGAATGAGAAGTTTGGACCAAACTTTTGACTGGTAGCATAAGTCCTTAGTGAGTGTATGTTTTTGCTCGGTTTAAGTTGGTTAAATAGTTCTGTTAAAGAACAAGCTGTGTTAAGAGTGGATATTGTTTTTTATTATTATAGGTGTATAATTTTCTCTGAATTTTACATGGGAAAAAGTTACTATGGATTTAAGGTTTTAAGTTGACTTCTAAACAATTTCATTCACAACAGGGATAATATCCCATACATACACATTCCTCCGTTGCTCTGCTCGAGGTGGCAGCTTTTTTGGCTGCCTCGCTGTACGTTGGTGCAATGATAATAAAGCTTATTTTGACAAATCATGTCATGTTCATCCTTAATTCATGTTCAAATAGGAACAAGGTACAAACGATTTATTGGTTTTGATACTCTACACTATACAAGTGTTCGTTATGATTAAATTATTGTCTTACGACCCCCCCCCTTTTTTGTCAACAGGACAGTTATCATGATCTCGTCCCTGATGACTGTCAAGTTTTGAAAAACGTGTTGCATGTAGAGGACCTTTTTCGCCTCTGAAATGGAGTGGTGTAGATGTAAAGGTAATTTTTTTGAGAATGGAAATGGGGTTCATCTGTATGTTTTGAATATGATTCCACAGGAACACTTTTAAAAAAATTGTTGCATGTGTAGCTGTGCTATACGTTAAAAATGAGCCATTTGCTGCTGCACTGATTTTAAGTACAGTGTACTTACGATACTACATTCCTTTATTAATCCTTAAAATATCACATCATGCTGATTCTTGTTGCTGTGTTCATCTGTGACCATCTGCTCATACACTCGTGTTCGTGCTGCTGTTTATAATGATGTTTTTCTACTACATTTGGGCTTAGTGTATTACTAGTTGATGCTTTTCTTAGTTAATCCTATGTGTTATTACTGATTTTCTCTTGCATGTTGTTGGTTGTAACTGGGACCCTGTGTACATAATATCATTTTCATCACATGTACTACATGTGGTGCAAATGACAATTAAGACTCTCTGACTCTTTATTTTCTCTGTCTAGTTTGCAACCAGTCCTGGCACAAAAAGTGTTATGTTAAACACAAGGTGGGCATCACTGAACTTCTGCCAGAGGTAAACTTTTTATTAGCATTATTCTCAATGAAATGCTTTTCAACTATACAAAATATAAACATTTTATAATCATTATCAGGTCTGTACTGAACAAAGTTCAAGTGAGGTGACATCATCAGAAAAGGAGTATGTTCCTGATTCCATAGATGATTCAAACAGCTCGTGGGACGACAGATTAGAGCCTTTAAAAATCTGTGGCAAAGAAGTACAGAATTGTGAGGTTTCGACCAGCAGGTCTACTTCCAAAAAGAAAAGACACCACCAAGAAACTTTTGTAGAGGAAGACAGCGAGTCCATTTCTGAAGCTGCAGCATCATTATCTGAAGATACAAACTATGATCAGCATCAGTCAGTTTGAAGTATCAAGAGTTACTGCCAAAGTTGGAAACACTCATGCCAAAGGCATAATTGTTGTTGATGGTGCTGATGCTAGGGCTGAAAAAGCCTCAAACACGCCATCCTTGATCAGAAATAAAACATACTGCTACATTTGTGGAAAACTACAGACAAAGTTTACACGTCACTTAAAAACTCATGAGAAAACACATGCAGATGTTGCTCAAGTTTTAAGTCTTCCAAAGGGGTCCAAACAACGTACGAAAATGCTTATAAAGCTTCGCAACAAGGGAAACCACAGTCATAACTCAAAGGTCTTGGCAAGTGGAGTTGGCTCACTAAAACTAAGACGCACCTCAAAGAATAAGTACAATGCAGAAGACTACATTCACTGCATGTACTGCCAGGCATTATATCTCTGACGAGATCTCAGGCAACATGTTTGAAAATGTTCTTCAAAACCAGTAGAAGCCACTTCAGAGATTGGAAGAAAAAAAGTTTTGTCTTTGGCCTCTATAAATGAGTCAGCTCTGTGTCAGCAGATATCACCAGGTGTTTGGAGCATGTTGACTGTTATGAAAGTTGATGAGATAACTTCTACTGTGCAAAGTGACTTCTCTATTCTTCAGCTGGCTCAATCATTTTTTAACAAATATGGACAGGATCCCACCAAATATGACTATATTCGCCAGAGACGCCGAGAATCTGGAAGACTTCTGCTTACGCTTTGCAAGGAATTCTAAATACATACTCTTGAGGATGCTGTGAGACCTGTACATTTTGATGTGGTTAT
>JBBPBX010005898.1:17592-37326 GCA_038048925.1 Garcialebias charrua
CTTATTCGGTGAAAGTGCTTTTATCCAATCTTGACTTCATGTGCCCAATAAAATTTGATCCCAAGGAATTAAAATTTCAGTGGAAAAGGCAAATAACCATAAGATATTTCAATATTATGAGAATAAACATTACCTTTGCACATGGCAAGTTAACCAAATTATCTATCATCCTTCTACTCATCTTTTGTTATTTCTATGTATCTAATGAAGTATATTTTATTACAGGTTCTTTAGGACTGTTGATGGCTAAGCAACTTGTCGAGGAACCTCCAGGCATGTCTGTACCATTATCACAAAGTTAGCCCTTATCCTCATTTTACTAATATGTCACCTTTTTTGATTGCTTTTAGGCTATGAAATAATGCACAGTGAATTCAGAACTACTTCACTTGTTTCAATTTTGTTGTCGTGGCAACAGTTCAGATTAATGGGAGGCATGTAAACTAAATTTCAAGTTATGTGAATGTAGAGTACAAAAGTAGTAGCTTTAACTGACAACAAGGACATTCTTTTCAATCTAACAATTTACTAATTGAATATGTTGCAGTGCAACAATGAACATATAGGCATGGCTGCTACTTTTCAGTGCCCATGGCAGCAACTACAGCATCTTGGCTTGCACTTCAAAACAAAAGCAATTATCATATCATTCTGTTCCATTTCATGTAGGCTCCGCCCTTTAAGGCACACCTATTGGGTTAATCCCTACGCTTCGCACCAACACTGAAGACTTCTAGTCCACGCCCACCTGCTATGGGCCACACCCTCGGTCTACTATATAAGCGGACATTGACCGAGACTGCTCCATAAAAATTTTCAACAACGAACACTAACGTAGATTGCTAAAAAAACAATGTGTCTTTTAGACGCTCTTTTAAGAGATGCACAGGATGTGACCTTGGTTTAATCCTGGCGGCGGACAAGCACCCCCTCTGTGAGATGTGCCTGGGAGCCCACCACACGAAGCAGGCCATGGTCAAGCATCCAGCCTGTCCCACCTGCCAGCTCCTGACGGGGGAAGAAAAGGAGCACCGGTTTGACTTCTTTGCCCAAGCGGTAATGGAGGCTCAACCGATGGTGGACGCAGCGCCCAGCCTGTGGTTCGTACAGCTGGCGGAATACCGTCCACGGGGGGTCGCTAGTGAGGCAAGCCCGTCTTCTTCTGGAGGTTCGGAACCAGCCTCGCCCTTCACTCACCTGCCGGAAGGAGCTAGCCGCCATGACCTGCCACCTCCTCTGGAGTGCGCGGGACCGGCCTTACCCCCTACTGAGAGAGAAGCCATGGCCGCCAGAGGAGCCGCAATGGCCGACGCGCCGGGCCCAGCCTGCCCGTCCGGAGGACTGGACCCAACGCCCTTCCAGCCTTCTGACACAGTGTCGTGCAGCAGCCGAGTGCCGTCTCCTGAGGACGTAGGTCAGACGCCACCCGACGCAGATGAGCAGGGCGCTCATGTTTATTTGAACAATGCTCTACCTGACATGATCAGGTGGGCAGCGAGCGCGTGTGGCCTGAAGGTCCTTGAAAGCACCACGCAGGCGTCCTCATCACTTTTGGGGGGAAGATTTGCCGCCAAGGTTGGGAGCCAGGCGCAGGTAATCTGGCCTTGTGTCCCGGACATCCTGTCTCTACTGGTGGCCGAAGCAGACGAGCCACTGAAGATGAGAGCTCTGGTCTCATAATTTGTTCCGGTCACAAAGGTCCAGGGGCTGACGGACCAGGTTTTTCCCCCGGTGCCGCCGTTGGAGCCCAGTTTGTCTGTCGTGTTCGGCCTCAAGCCAGCAAAACATGTGGGGAAAACTGTTTCACCGCCTTCACCAGGAGACCAGTTTGCCACAAAGATACAGGATCATATCCACAGATGGTCATCACAGGTTGGTGCCGCGGATAACAACATCACGCTCCTGGCGCTCGGCGTTGAGCGGGAGTCGACGCACAACACGGCAGGAGAAGATCTTGACGACATCACCAACCTGTGTGCGGTGCTGGCGCCCTTTTCAACGAGGATCTCAGCATGGGCCACGCTGCTTCAGAGGAAGGTGTAGCTCAAACGGTCTCCCACCATCCCAGAGGAGATGAAGAAACAGTTCCTGGAGGGGCCGATTTCATCACAGGGTCTGTTCGGGGCGCACCATCAGACTGTGTTTGACCAACTGCGTTCATCTTCCGAGGCGCTCGAACAGGTGCACAAGCACGTAATGTCGCCTCGGGCAGACCCTCGTGCTACATGCGGGCCGGTGCGCCCAAGGGAACAGAGCGGAACGTTCAGAAGCCAGCAACGACGCTCATCTCCCTCACGGACCTTTGCCGTGCTGCAGACCCCAGCTCCATCGAGAGGGCACCTGTCTCAGAACTCCCAGAGGGCCGGGAGCTCCAGAGGAAAGGGCCGCCAACAACCTTCGTGGGCCGGCCAGCACTAGAGTGCAAGGAGAGACCAGCACAAGAAGTGACGTGTGCAGGAGGTGTGTTCGACAGTGTATACTTTACTGAAAACAAAGCATCTGTCACTCAAAACTGTTTTTTATTCAGACACTCTGGTTGCCTCTTTTCCAAGGTTTGTGAACGCATCTCCAAACTCGGGTAATGAACAAAAAATGTTTTTCTTCCCACATGATGACACACAGAGCCGGGCTGCAGGTGCACTTGGTGCCCCTTTTCATTTGTTAACGTTGAAGCGCGTTCTCAAGCACGTGATACCAGGGGACTGGTTTGTATCAATCGATCTAAGAGACTAATTTCTATTTCGTAATTAGGTTCCGCCCTTTGGATATCTCTCCTGCGCGTCAGCGTCCTACTGAAAACCTTTTAGTCCACGCTCACCTACCGGATGGGCCCACTCCTTGTGTCAATTTAGCCATCGACACTGGGGTTTCTGCCTCTCTTTCATCATTCAGCCTTCGACTGAAGACTTTCGTTAAGAAATTTTGTCACGACTTCGTCCAAATTTCCAGAAGATTCAAGATGGCAAGACAATGTCCAGCGTGCGGATCCGACCTAATCTGCAGTTTTGACGAGCACCAGATTTGCGAGGGTTGCTTGGGCCCTCAACACGCCGATTTAAACAACGTGTGCGACCTCTGCAACAAACTGCCGAAAGGCGAGCGGGAACGACACGCAGAGCTGTACAGGCCTATCGTGAGGACGAGTGGGCAATCTGAGACAAGACTCCGTTGGACAGGCCTGTCGACCTCGAGGCGAGGGAATAAACGGTTGCGACTGACCGCGGGGAAGTAGGCGGCATGCAAAGCGTCGCTTCCTTCATTCTGGAGAGTGACTGTTCAGATGACGACCGTACGAGTAAATGCTCTGAGGTCCCAATCCAGCCGAGGCCGATGGCTACCTCTCTCCCAGCGATGGACACGCTGATGTAGGACCTGCCCTCCATTATCCACGAGGCGGCTAAACTAAAAGGTCTGTCCGTGCCTGCCCCTTCTCCGCCTAGACCGAATGACCTAGCGGGCTTGAGGTATGGCCCGCAACACAAAGACGCCCGGACCCGCCCTGGCCTCACTTCCCAGCCGTGACTGCACTGTGGGATGAGGTCGCAGCAGCGAGCCAGTGTAAACTCTCTCATTGATTATAATGGGTGCGTATTTGCTACGGAGGTCGGACCGGAGCGGGGCGGAGCCGGAACGTATGTAATGTAAATTTGGCGTAAGGGCTTGGCGTTGGATCTGGTCAGCTCAGTCTTTAGCTCGCCTGTTTCCAAAGGTGGGCACCGCTAATTAAAAAATTAGTTCCACAATTTCTAAAACGCTTATTAATTTTTTTAGGTCCACAATTTCAAATGCACAAAGGCCTTATCAAAATTAGGGGAAGCTAATCTAATCCGCTATTTATATTCAACAATTTGTAGCCGGCAGCGTTATGCAATATCTGCACCACACTGCCAACTACAGGCGTATAAACTAATATACACCTCACCTTACCCTACCTTTTAACAGCGATTCGCTCCGGGTGTCATCTATTAAAATACAACTTTCACTCAGGGTCCAAAATTTTAAAAGTTGTTTAATGTGTGGAATGCTTTTCGACTGCTTCTTTGTCCTTTTTTTGTTTGTTTATTGTAGATTTTTCATTAAAAATGCATCGATAAACTTATTTTTAACTGTTTTCTGGAAAACTGAAGTGCCCTGCAATGCATTATGGGTATACAGATGACGAAAGCAATGCAAGGAGGAACCAAAACTTCACATACTGTGTTGCTCCATTTGACCACTAGATGTCTGTCTTTATCAGCATAAGATAAGAGCTTTAAATAATTTATCTTCATTCATTCAACCAACCTCTTATTTTTTTATTTAATTTTGAACTCATTGGTTTGGAAGGAAGCTCAAGCTGACATATTTTTATTTTATTTTTTAAATAATTTCTGCCTCTGACTCCAATCATTTATGATGTTCAAAAAAGCTTTCAGTGTGTAACTTTTATAAATTTGGTATAGTATGTAGCATTTTTATTTGTTTCCATTCATTCACCGATTTATTGTACCGGTTTTTATATTTTCTGTCCTGTTAAGCACCTTGGTCAATGCAAGGCATTGTAGGAAGGTGCTATACAAATAAAGTTTATTGTTTATTATTTAATGATTTATTTTTAAGCCACAAAATGAAAAAGCTGTGAATTTGTGCTTGTTAATTTCTGTGCACATGTCATGTGCATGCATGAAAACCTTGATTTTCTTTGGAAAGAAATAAAGAAGAAATAAAAAAACATTTCCAGACACTATTTTACTGTATTACTGAAAAAACACATCTACTCAAAAATTGTGGTGGCCATGAGTAAATAAACACAATGTGATTAAACAAATATATAAAAATATAAAAAGTATATACACAACAAAATGCCTATAAAACATAAGCTGGTGAAAATTCTCAGTCGTCCAGGACATGATAAAATCAAAAAAGGCGTTCAATACAAGATCAACTGGACTTTATTTGTTGCAGAAAACGTTCAGAATGGCAGCTGTGAGACTGAAGTTTTATGCGTTTTATTAGTATAAAACTTCTTCTCAGTCTCACAGCTGCCATTCTGGATTGAAAAAGCCTTTTGGATAAAGGGTGAAACGTTTTCTGCAACAAATAAAGTCCAGTTGATCTTGTATTGAACGCCTTTTTTGATTATAAAACATGAGAAATAGAAAAAAAAATGTTTTTAGTCACTTAGTGTAACAGTTTTATTCCCTGCCCTTCCTCAACTTCAGGCTACTCTGACTGTTCTTCTGTGCTCATCTCCTCCATGTGATGCTGGTTGCCTCTCATAAAAATCAACACTTCAAAATTGGTGTCAGACAAGCTGGCTCTCTTGGCCCTCAAAATGTCCTTTCCCATCGAGAACAGGCGTTCAACTGCTGCACTGGAGGGGATGGGTGTGTTATATTTGGTGAACAGATCGATGAGTACCTGCTCACCCAAAAAGGCAGCATCGGTCAACACCACGTTTAAATCTCAAATACACGGGTGTGTCGCCACGGCATTTATACATGATGAAAGTAACCCAAATACATAAAACTAACGACTCGCCGTCGAATGGTCGACACAAAACGCACAATAAAATCCTTCGGCCACGTTAATTTGGCTTGAAACAGCTGGGTTTTCTAAGGATTTCCATTAGTAACCCACAACCAACCGGCAGACACAGTTAGCGTCTATAGGTACTCAACAGATTTAATGAAAAGTAATAAAAATACATGAAAATAACGACTCACCGTCGCGTGGTATACACAGAACACAAAATAGAATCCTCCGGCCGCGTTAATTTGGCTTGAAACAGCTGGGTTTTCTAAGGATTTGTCCAAGTACCCAGCACAAACAGCTAGCCACGGAATTAGCCTCTGAGTTCACCTCTAACCCGGAAGCTGTCGAGATGGAATAGTCCATTTTTAGTAGGGGGATAATGAAATCAACCGTTTTTTAAATTGCTTATTTAATGATTGTTTTCATCGTAACTATAATTATTTTTATGTTAAATGTAGATTAACAAGCAGGATCAATGTTAGGAATTAGGTGACTGGCCGGGGCGCGGCGGGGCCGGGGCCTCATGCTGATGGGATCCCCAGGCATTTACCTACATGGTAGATCCCCCCCTCTGCTCCCTCCCCCCTCCAACCCTCCCTCACCCTCACACCCTCCTCCTCTCTGCTGTTTACGGTAGGGAAAAAGGTACCGTATTTTCTGGTGTATAGGTCGCACCTGTGTATAGGTCGCAGTGTCTAATATTTATCAATAAACTGGAAAAATCCGTAAATAGGTCGCACCGGTGTATAGGTCGCACCGGTGTATAGGTCGCACCGGTGTATAGGTCGCACCTAGGTCGCACCTACATTTGTTAGCTGCCATTTTTGTAAGACTGTGTCTCACTTTAATTTTTGTCAATAAATTATTACAAATCAGCTTATTTCAAAATGTAAATACCACCAACATCATTAAAATTAAACTACAGACTCCTAAAAAAATGTTTGTTGGCTGCCTTTTTTGTAAGACTGTGTCTCACTTTAATTTTTGTTAATAAATGACAAATCAGTTGCAGCTGAAGGTGATCTGCTCAGAGTTGCAGCTGCTGTGGAAACCAGTGCAGGATAGCTGCAGCAATTTTATTATATTTTACTAGATTTTATCACTTGTTTTATTTTATTTATTTTTTAAGCAAGCCTAATCTGCATCCACATGATTTTATCTTTGATCTTAGTCGATATTATTATTGATTTTATTTGATTTTATCACTTGTTTCATTTTGATCTTTGCTTTGTTACACTTTGTAGCACTTTGAGATTTTTATTAATGAAAAGTGCATTATAAATGGAATTCATTATTATTATTATTATTATCTGGAGGTGGAGCTGACTGTGAGCTGAAATATGCAGCATCTGGAGGTGCAGCTGATTGAAATGCACTTTGACAGTTACAGCTACACCCAAATAAATCTGTAAATAAAGCAGAATACTGGTACAGGCCTCTTTAGGCCTTAAGAGCCCTCTTCTGTTCACTCTGCTCACATATGATTGTACAGCCACACATCCAGGCTGTCATATTGTTAAGTTTGCAGATGATACAGCTGTGGTGGGATGCATCACAGATAATGATGAATCCAGCTACAGACAGGAGGTGGAACATCTGGAGAGCTGGTGCAAAGAGAACAACCTTCACATGAATGTGAAGAAGACGAAGGAGATGATTGTGGACTTCAGAAGGAACAAACACACCCACACCCCACTGTATATAGGTGGATCTGCGGTGGAGGTGGTCTCCAGCTACAAATACCTGGGTGTACACTTGAATGATAACCTCAGCTGGAGCAATAACACCACCAGCCTGATCAAGAAAGGTCATCAGAGACTCTACTTCCTCAGACGGCTGAGACGAGCCGGTCTGAGAAGCCCAGTCCTCACCTCGTTCTACAGGTGTGCAGTGGAGAGCGTCCTGTGCTCCAGCATCAACGTGTGGCATGGAGGCTGCACAGTTGCAGAGAGAAAAGCTCTACAGAGAGTGGTGAAGGCTGCACAGAAGTCTGTGGGAGTCAGTCTCCCCACCATCACAGACATTTACACCTCCAGATGCAGAAAAAGAGCCACCTGCATCATGAAAGACCTCACTCACCCAGCACACTCACTCTTTGCACCACTCCCCTCGGGACGGAGGTTGAGGAGCATCAAATGTAGAACCACTAGACTGAGGAACAGCTTCTACCCTGAGGCTGTCAGACTCATGAATAAATAAATAATAAGAATAAACACTGCAAAATGTCACATCATACTGATACTGATCTGTTTCTTGTTGCTGCGTTCATCTGTGACCATCTGCTCATGTTCGTGCTGCTGTTTATAATGATGTTTTTCTACTACATTAGGGCTTAGTGTATTACTAGCTGATGTGATGTCTCTCTTAGTTAATCCTAGATGTTATTATTGTTTTTCTCTTGCATTTGTTGTTGGATGTAACTGGGACCCTGTGTACATAATCTCGTTTTCAACACATGTACTACATGCGGTGCAAATGACAATAAATTCTCTCTGACTCTGACTCTTTAGCGATCATAGCGGCCGAAACTGGTACTGCACTTGCACTGCCCCCTGGTGGCCGAAACTGGTACTGCACCATTTTATGCAACAGGGAAAAAGGGCCATAACTCAGCCAAAAATTGGTCTAAAAATATGAAAAAAAATCCATAAATAGGTCGCACTGGTGTATAGGTCGCAGGCCTTGAAAAAACCATAAAAAGGTGCGACCTATACACCGGAAAATACGGTAAAACAAGCAGCATTATGAGCTTGTAAATAAGTGTATTGGTTTTTACTGATAGATAATTAGTTATTAGCGGTACTGCATTTTAAATAAAAATAGCAGAAATCCGCTTATGAATTATAAAAGTTAGTCAATTCACAAAAACGCTGACAAAAAGTTTAGGTCCACTGTAAGCGGAATAGCGATTTAGCGCTCCCTAGCGTTCATTCGCCCACCTTTGCCTGTTTCTTCAGCTAGCTGTGCTATGCGCTTTAGCTGAGTCTCTCTTTCAGCTGTGAGTTTCTGCTTTTTCTCAAGATCCCCATCTTTTTGCTGGCTAACAAGTTGTTGTACTCTGGCTTTAAGTCGTTTGAGGTCTTCTTCCAGCAGCCTCTTATCAGCCTGCAGGGAGCCATTTTTCTCTGACAGTACAGACAGAGAGTTGTGCAGTGGGTTGATATCCGATTGGAGCTTCTTCACTTTAGCCTGAGCCTGCTGAAGCTTCTGTCTTAGTTTATCCCTGTCCACTTTCAGCATCTTGTTGGTTTCTTGCAAAGAAGTGATCGTCTCCAACTTCTTCAGTTGTTCTTGCTGCTCTGCCTGGCTGGCCTTCAGACTCCGCTGCAACTCACAGACTTGTTTCTCCACTGCATCCACAGCCTTCTTTCTCTCCTCCTGTTCCTGTAGCTCCATCTTCTCCAGCTCTAAAAACCCTTTTTTCAGTTGCCTCTGCACCTCCTCTGACTCCTTCAGTCTGACCTCTAGAGGAGAACGTAACTCTCTTTCTTCAGGCTGTCTTCCACAGTCAGTACCACAGATCGATACTGTTCAACCGTGGTATTAGCATTCTTCAGCTGCTCAGTGAGTTCAGTGTTCTGTTCCTTAGCACTTTGTAGGAGACCCTTCATCTCAGAGCTCCTGCTCCGACTGGCTGGCTTGCTGAGGTGCTGCTGGAACTGGAGAGTGTACCGTCAGTGGTGCTCGGAGGACAGCAGCTCTGGTAGCTAGGTTGGTCGTGAGATAACAGGAAGCAGCAGTAGAATCCATACTGTCTGGACCCTGAAGTGCCCAACCAAGGCTTGTGTGGATTAGGGCTGCAACAACGAATCAATAAAATCGATAAAAATCGATTATTAAAAGTGTTGGCAACGGATTTCATCATCGATTTGTTGTGTCGCGCGATTATGTGTCTTTCTGCACGTCGCGGAGCCGTTTTGTTCAGCTGCAAAACAGTGTCAACGCTAGCTGACTGAATAAAGTTGGAAAAAAAAAAACTGCAGCGCGCCTCGCGCGGAGCGAGCAGAAGCAACAGAGCAGAGGCAGAGAGGAGGGGTGTGTTCCGCGGAAGTTTCAAATGGCCGACGCAGTAAAAGCTGTCCGACCCAAGTTGTCAAAAGTGTGGGAGCACTTCACGCTTAACAAAGTTAAAAAATGCGTACCACGATGATGATACAGCACCTGAAACGTAAACATGTCGGCGTCATCGCTGAGGATGAAGGGAGCTCAACAGCAGGGTAGTCTGTTCTGTTTCCAAGTGAGAAAATGTAACGCGAGTCTCTCCAGTAGCTGCCTGAAGCTGCTGGTTGTTAGCTGATTCATGACAGTGATGAGAACGTGTGTGTTGGCAAGCTACCCGCTCTCCCCCTCGTCTAACACCTGTGTGCGAGAGTCAATGAGGTCATACAGGGGGAAGTCCCTAACACCACCCCCACAGAACCATTTGGACCCCAGCAGAACCAAACAGTGTGTGGGTGTGTTACTTTTTATTTAATTTAATTGGTACAAGCAGTGTTAAAAATGTGATTTATAAATAAATCTAAAACAAAGATGGTAATAATTAAATGATTAAGCTTCAGGTTTTAATTTGTTGGCAACGTCCGAGTGAAGACACTGCATGTATGGAAGGATGAATTGCATTTATTTATCATTTATATATTGGTCCAACAGCTCAGGAGGACATTTAAATAACAAATGCTTATTTTTCCCACTTCATAAAAAAGTATATTTTTGTGTACATTTATTTATTTTTAAGGTATTTGACCAACATTTTTTTATTTATTATTTGTCAACATTGTGCTTACTGAATAGTAAAGTAGCAACTTGTTTTTTGTGTAATTTGCTGTCATTCAAGTGTTCTATTTTTGAATAAATAAAGAGGTTGAAAAAATAACTCATTTTGCCGATTCATCGATGAATTGAAAAAATAATCGACCGATTAATCGATTGTTGAAATAATCGTTAGTTGCAGCCCTAGTGTGGATTGCTGTTGGGCTGCCCTTTGGACCGAATCTCACTGGCTCCTTTGCTGTGATCAAGTGTGTGTAGTCGGCACCAATTAATAGCAACGGCTGCACTTCACTAAAGTCAGGGATTGGAAGACCCTGTAGATGGCGGTAACGTCTCTGTAATGCAGTTGTAGGGTATGATTGTTCTGCTAAAGCTAGCTGGCCTGCTGTATAGGCATTTTTAATGTGGTGGCGCTCCTTAGAGTGCCCTAGTGGGGCAACATGGAAAGAAACAGACTCACCAGCCAGATGGGCCACGTCTTGGTGAATGGTGCGTAGAGTGAGGGTCTCTGCTTTACCTTTAAGGCCTAGACGTTGGGCAGCTGCTGGTAGGATTATTGTCCTTTCAGCCCCATCATCCAAGATGGCATAGGTCTTCAGTGACCTCCGGCCGTGAGTTATTAGGATGGGCACCACCTTGAGATACACTTTTCCTCCTCGCTTAGAGGTGCCGAACGTGACTTGGTCGCGTGGTGTGATGAGGTAGACACGCGAGTCTGACTTGGCAACATCATGTAGAACTCTCAGATGAATCTCCTGACACTCACTGCATGGTTTCTTTAAAGTGCAGGCTTCAGGTTGGTGGTCGGTCCTCCCACAATTATAACAGCGCTTACCACGTTCAAGCCATCTCCTGACTTCTTCTGGTGAATGCTGTACAATAGCAGAGCACTGGGATAGATAGTGCTCTGTGCTCTTACAGAAGAGACATAGCTTCTTAAATCTTTGTGATTTGGGATCAGAGTGGGCTGCCTCTGTAGGAAAACTGTTATCAGCTTTGGGTTCATCAGAGCCGTGATAGACAGAAACAGATTGTGCTCGAGGCTTTGGAGCTGGAGCGTGTCTTTCTCTCTTGGAGGCAGGTGGCTCTTCAGGGCGGTGGCGCTGTGCCATTTTTGCAGAGAGTCTTTGTGCTTCTGCCTTTACTTTGAGCCAGCTGGTAAGGTCTCTGAGGTTGTAGGGTTGAGTTGACTTGTGTTGAAACGACCTTGTGTCTGGAGGTGCTCTACAAAACTGTCTCTCAGGTACCTGGGAAGCTTACTCAACAGTCTGTCGACGTGACCTGTTGACATTGTTTCTGTACCATTTGGTCCCTCTAATGAAGTGAGCATTCCTACTAGCAGGTCAACACTGAGGGCAAAGCTCTGGAAGCCTTTTGTGTCCCCAGATCTTACATCAGGGGCGTTTAGGATAGTAGCAATTTCACTCTGTGCTAGCTGATGTGGTTGTCCATATTGCCTCTGTAGGGCCTCCATAGCAACTATGTAAGGTTGGGTATAATGTCTGCAAGACTGAGCAATCAGCTTGGCCTCCTCTAGGACTAGACGCTCCATAAGTACACAGTATTTGTAGTGCTCCGACAGCTCTGTATGGGGGCCGAGCAAGTGGTCTAGTGCCATCTTAAGGTCAGTAAATTCTCTCTCACTATCACGAACCAGCTTGGGCAGTTCAGGTACAGAAACGGGCTGCTTCGGCGGCTGGAAACTGTATGTGGACTGTGGCATGGTGTACTGTGGCAGGAAAGAACTGTATCCATGGGGAGCTGGCCCTACCATGACAGGCACTGGCTGGTAGACCGTCTGTGCTGCAGGAAGCTGAAGCTGCAGAACAGGTTGTGGAAATGGACCTGGCTGATAACCTGGCGGCTGCAAGATGGGCTGCGTAGTAATAATCGGTGAGGGCTGGTGCACAGGAGGTGCAGTGATGACTTGTGTATGCTGATACAGACTGTGCAGCATTAACTTGCGTGGGCTGATACACCGGCTGTACGGTTTGATACACAGGCTGTGCAGCATTAACTTGTGTGGGCTGATAGACAGGCTGTGTGGTGTTACCTTGTGTGGGCTGATACACAGGCTGTGGCACTGCCATAGGGGTGTAGAGGTTCTGGCACTGAAGCATAATATTGTTTGATAGTGATGTGGGTTGCAGCACATGACGTGATGTTGCTGGAGCCAGGGGTTGACGTGCTGGTGTTGACACAGCTGGATGTGGCTGGTATTCTGTATGGACTAGACCTGTATAATTGGGCTGGTATTGTTGAGCATTTACAGCTGTAGTCACATGATTCATTATTTGATAGGCTGGTTGGTATAACGTAGATATTGTGGGTTGTAACATGCTCATTGTAGTGGAGAGTGGTTGCCTGATGTCAGCTCCAAACTGTGATGTAGATGTTAATGTAACTGGAAGAGACCAGGTTGTACTGTCTGGCCGAAGACTTAACTTAAAAGATGTTGCTTGTTGGGATGCTAGAGAACTAGGTTCACTTGAGCAGTCATCTGTGATGGGATAACTTTGCAGGCTGCCTTCACTTAGGGCAGGAGATGGGGTCCTTTCACACCCCACTGGTGAGCCAGGCTGGGTATTAGCTTGTAGTACTGTGTTGTACTGGCTTGCCTTATCGACTGCCGCCGCTGGGAAATGACACTGTGAGAGCCCGAGTGAAAGTAGCTGGCCATGCTGAATAGCAGACTTGGTCTGCAGGCTGAGTGACTGCAGCTGCTATGCACTGGCACCTAGTTTGTCATCCTAACGAGGGGCAGCATAAGACATTAGCGACTAAGAAAGGCTAACCGGGTAGTCCTGGAGGTGAGCTGGTAGCTACCGTGGCCATTCTGTTAATCTTGATGTGTCCATTTTGCTGATATGAGTGAAGTAATCCGGCTCGAAGGACCATATGTTGTGGAGAGTTAGGACTGTATGATGATTTTGATGAGATTAGCTGGAGCACTTCACCCACACAGACACTCCGGTCAGAGAGCGAGTCCAGACACAGCAAGATGGTGTTTTCTTGGAGTTTAATTAACTATCCAGTTCGTTTACAGCATGAAGTCTCCCTTTTCTGAGCTGTAAATTCTTCCTAACTGATAGTAACTGGTATTAACTGTCCCTTTTCTGTCTGTCTGGTATCTGAAATAAAAGAAAACGGCTAAATAAGAACAGGCTAACAAATAGCTTAGCTTACCCTTAATATTACAATAAGACAGAACCTTAAACATGAAATAAACACTTGCTGGGCTGTCTCATATTTGCGCCAAAATCGCCATCCCATTTACATATGAAAAGAAGAAATTAGCGCTCATTAACGGTTCATTAAACTCACCTTTGTCACAAACGCAGACAGGCATCAACGATAGAAAAAACACCAACGGCTATGAAAACCAATGGCTTTTGCTCAGCTCTATTATATCCCCAAGGACCCCTTAGCTGTCTAACAAGATGCCTGACGTAAAAATATGAATTAGCTGTCTAACAAGATGCCTGAACAAAACAATGCAGAAATACTAGGGAATTTATAACAGTAATTATATGGCTTTACTTTACAAACCGTTGCCCTGGATGAAACATTTGAGATAAAATTCGATTTTTTATTCATCGTTTTAGACGGAATCGTCTCGTTAGCTTCCGTTTTATTTCCGTGTATATTTTAGCAAATAGCTAATAAACCACTCGGCTAATAAACCACTAACCCTTGTGCTATAATGTCAGCTATAATTTTTAACAAACAAACAATTGTTTTTACCGTGTCAATCTTCTTAAAAGCCTTGCTTTGCGCTCCTGTGGCAGACATTTGCAACAGAGCTAAACACTCGGTCCATGTTTCCGGGTTGTCTCAGTGGTGACGCATCACGTCAGCGGTGGATGACCGTTACGGCGGCGGTGACGTAGGTGCGACCTATATTCCGGTGTGACCCGTTTATGGCTTTTTCCAATTTTTTGGCAAAGGACAGGCATCACAGGAGACTGATTCCAATAGGGGAAACCAGGTGGTAGACAAAGGGATCAGGCTCTCAGTAAAGTCTTTGGGGGTTTTGGTAATCCGCAACACGATGCACTGTATGTTGGCCTGCTGTTTACCCTAAACACAGCTAGGGAATGTCTGACCAGTGTCCCGGACATTCAATGTTAAAGCTCCTCAAACGAAATAATCCGGGCAAATGTCCGGCAACTGTCCCAACAAAGCCCGACGAGGGAGCACCAAGACTGGGCACAGGGGAGGGGGGGCTCCATGAGCCTTCAGCCAGGAAGGGGGGCACACAGGCAGGGTAAGGGTAGTCCGGGCTGACTAGGGGTCCTGGGAGAAGCTTCAGCTGGGAGGGGGCGCAAAGCCTGGCTACGGATTCTCCGGGCTGACTAGGGGTCCTGGGAGAAGCTTCAGCTGGGAGGGGGCGCAAAGCCTGGCTACACTTGCCCTCTGGAGCTCTGACACATGCAAAGAGTCCACCGGGCGCTCACAGCTGCTGTGTCTGACCACAGACAACTCTGCTCGGACTCTGTCCGTCCACACCTGCCCTCTGGAGCTCTGACACGTGCAGAGTCCATCGGACGCTCACAGCTGCTGTGTCTGACCACAGACACCTCTGCTCGGACTCTGTCCATCCACACCTGCCCTCTGGAGCTCTGACACGTGCAGAGAGTCCACCGGGCGCTCACAGCTGCTGTGTCTGACCACAGACACCTCTGCTCGGACTCTGTCTGTCCACACCTGCCCTCTGGAGCTCTGACACGTGCAGAGAGTCCACCGAGCGCTCACAGCTGCTGTGTCTGACCACGAGACACCTCTGCTCGGACTCTGTCCGTCCACACCTGCCCTCTGGAGCTCTGACACATGCAGAGAGTCCACCGGGCGCTCACAGCTGCTGTGTCTGACCACAGACACCTCTGCTTGGACTCTGTATGTCCACACCTGCCCTCTGGAGCTCTGACACGTGCAGAGAGTCCACCGGGCACCCACAGCTGCTGTGGCTGACCAGACACCTCTGCTCGGACTCTGTCCGTCCACACCCGTCCTGGTTTTTGCACGCCCAAACTTGGTTCTAATCGCTTCGTTTTGTGTAACTTTAAAGCAGGATGAGCAGCAGGAATCCTCCGTGAGATTCTGCAGGCCAAAACCTGGTTCTGATGGCTCATTTTGTCCAAACTTTAACCCCAGAATGGGAGCTCTGTTTGGAGACATGTCTGGGGATGACACTCGGAGCTACATGTCACGTAGGTGTTAGCAATCCAATCAAGGGCAGCATAAAAGGGAGAGCTGCAGCGAGGCGAGACCACTTTTTCCCCAGCAGGAGAAGGACACACACCAAGCGATTCAGCAAAGGTAAACATTTTTTTCTGTGTCTCTATGTTTAAATGTGCAACTGTTTAATACTCTCACCAACCGGCCTGAGCTCTCGGTGGGCTGATTGTTTTACCTTCTCTTTCTGCAGCTCAGAGGAGAAATGTCGCCCCGTTCGAAGGCTCTCACATGTCCGATTTGCAGCAAGGCTTATGGGGCCATGTCAAGTGGCCCCATAATCATGGTCAAATCATTTGCAGCGAACGCACTCGATTAAAAATGTGCAAGAGAGGAAGCTTTTGTTGCAGCTGACAAATCGACGAGTCAACGTGCAGAGCAGCAGATGCCCGGTTGAGACATGTCCTTACATGTCTGGTCGCCTGGATAGGCATATGTTTCAGGTTTCAATTGATTTTATTATTGATTTTTGTTGTTTTATCATTGATTTTACTTGATTTTATCACTTGTTTTTATTTGATCTTTGATTTTAGTTGCACTTTGAGATTTTTGTTAATTAAAAGTGTGTTATAAATTGAATTTATTATTATTATTATTATTATTCAGGGACACCCGGAGCTGAGTGCTGCTGCCAAAGACAAAATGCTGGATAATGTGAGGAGGGTAGTGACAATTGAGCTTCTCCAAGCTCTCAGGGAGACGAAGCCTGCTCTTCCTCTCAGCTCCAGCCTCACCATGGAGGGCTGCAGCACCCACGGGGAACACGAGGAGACTAGAGGTCAGGAGCCACCTCCACCCACCTGCTCACAACGCTCCAGTTCAGATGAGGAAGAGCCTGGTCCCTCGTCTGCATGTGCTGTCCCCGACTCACCCGCAACTTCAGCATGTGAGGACCAGTTGTCGGACTCTCATTTTCCGGCCTCTTTGGGTAAGATGCACCTTTTAACTGGTTCTAAATGCAGCTTGGGTGTGTTTAATGCCTGCTCTTGTTTTATACAGCAGTTAACTATGTGGAAAGCTACAAGCGCTATCTGGAGGGCGGTTGTCTGACCCCCAAGCACCGGGAGAACGAGGGGTGTAATGTGAACCGGGTCAAGCGTTTCCTCTAGCATATGGCGCGTGGATGTCATCAGCTGAGCACCTGGCTCTTCCTGGATGACGTCGGCCGTATCCAAAGGTAAGATGACTGCTCCAGGTTCACCGGGGTGATTTGGTGAACCTGTACCCAGGAGGGAGTCACACTTTCTGCGTACAGCTGCTCCAGGAAAATACCCCTGGGGGTCTTTGGTGAAGCTGTACCCATGAGGCTTAAATTGGCTTTGTGTTTCTGCAGTTGGGCATACAAGCTGATGTCCGAGGGGAAAACCGTCCACACCGCCAAAATTCATCTCACCAACGTCAACAAGTTCATGAAGTATTTTGCTGAAACGTCACGTCACTGCCATCGTGCAGGCTGTCAAGAGCCCAAAAAAATGGTGTGTTGAGGACGTTGAAGAACTCCATCCAGCAGCTGCGTAGAGACCTGGTGCTTCACCGAGTGGCTACGAAGGAGGCCAAGTTGGCTCACGTTATTGCAGGACCGGCCCTCGTGAATGCCATGAATTGGCCCGCGCCAGAATCCCTGAGCTGCTTGGTAAAACTTGAACCTTTTAACCTACATCCTAATGTGAACTAACGCGTGTTTAATTTAAACCTCTCCCTCTCTCAACCCCCTCAGACCTGATGGACGATGATGAATCCCCTCATCTGAGGCATCGATTCTATGGGTACTTTGCTGCCCTCATTGCTACTGCCACTGGGTCGGCGTCCTAACCAGCATGACTGTAGCTGAGGTAGAAGCAGTCAAGGCTGGTGATCACCCAGAGTCCCTGGGCTTTGTGGTGAATCTAAGTTGGGAATTACTAGCTTAAGGCACAGTAAATCCAGCAGAGTGTGGTGGCCAGCTAACCAATTTGCACGTCTCTTCCACAGGTGAACACAAAACCAACTGGGCCTTCGGTCTGGCGCAGATCTACCTGACCAGGGAGGAGTTATCATGGGCAGCGCGGTGGTTGACCATGTGGGCTGCTCTCAATCTGCCGGGGAACAGGTTCCTCTACACTGCGTCCAACATCCCGGCTAAGACCCTTCTGAAGTTCCTCCGACTCGTTTGGGAGGAAATGGGACTCCCAGGACCCAGCCCCACCTTCACGTGGCCACACATATAAGGGACGTCCACAGCCCTGAGGTTCGCAGCAGGCTGGCTCAATTCCTGTGTCACAACACCTCCACGGCAGACCGGTATTACGCCATGCACCTTAACGTCGAGCAGGCCAAAAGGATGCGGGCCTGTTTGAGGAGTCGATCAAAACGCAGACGCCCAGGCACGATGGGCTTTAGTCAGCCTAAAAATGTGTATATTTTTGGGTAATTATTGTTCAAATAAAAGAGAATAAATTTTCTGGTTTGTCACAATGTTCTATTTTACCTACACCATACACCAGGAGACGAGACGCACGAACCTGACCTCTCCTTCCTGGGTCTCCAGGCACCTCAAGAACCTGGCGCACCTGTCGAACATGCGTACCCACACTGAAGCACCCCTCCTTGGGTTAAGACAAGACAACCGCACTGCCTGGAGCTCCAACACCTCCAGGATAAACAACCACCCTACTCACTGCTCCTCTAATCTGCCCCAGGAAGCCCCACGCTCGGCCACTGCTTCCTGCAGGACCTCCTGGGTCTCCAGGCACCTCCAGAACCTGGTACACCGGTCGAACCTGCGTGCCCACACTTAAGCACCCCTCCCTGGGTTAAGAGAAGCCATCTGCGCCGCCCAGACCTCCGTGGTCCTGGTGCTCAAACCAGAACTCTGTTGTCTTGGTGGTCGAACCAAAAATAGACTCCTGGTGCTCCAACCGAAAATAGACTAACAGCCCGTGGTGCTAGTAAACTTGACAGGGGAACGCTTAAGTTGCGTGTCCCACGCAGCCTCCCCTGCTCGGACATGCGCCGCACAAACCAGGCCTCCTTATCCTGGAGCTTCGACACCTCCAGGATGAGCTCCCAGCATTCACAGCTCATGTGTCCCAGGCAGACTCACCTGCTGGGACACCTAGCCGCACAAACCCAGCCTCCTTATCCTGGAGCTCTGACACTTCCAGGATAAGCTCCCAGCATTCACAGCTCGTGTGTCCCAGGCAGACTCACCTGCTGGGACACCTAGCCGCACAAACCCGGCCTCCTCATCCTGGAGCTCTGACACCTCCAGGATAAGTTCCCAACATTCACAGCTCATGTGTCCCAGGCAGACTCACCTGCTGGGACACCTAGTCGCACAAACCCGGCCTCCTTATCCTGGAGCTCTGACACCTCCTAGATAAGCTCCCAGCATTCACAGCTCGTGTGTCCCAGGAAGACTCACCTGCTGGGACACCTAGCCGCACAAACCCGGCCTCCTCATCCCTAGAGGTCTGCCACCTCCAGAACCCGGCGCACCAGCCGAACCTGCGTACCCACACTTAAACACCTTTCCCTGGGTTGACACAAGCCATCCGCGCCGCCTAAACCTCCATGGTCCTGGTGCTCCAAACAGAATTCTGTTGTTCTGGTGCTCCAAAACCCTCTAGAGATGCCGCCCGCCTCAAGCTGCATCTCCGTCCTCGGACGCAGCTCCCAGCTACCTGGCTCCCTCTCTCCTGGAGGTGCCTAACCTCCAGGCTGGCAGAGCCTAAGTCTCAGCCCGACTCCGTCCTCGGACGCTGTTCCCAGCTACCTAGTCCCCTCTCCTGGAGGTGCCTCAACTCCAGGCTGGCAAAGCCTAAGTCCTAGCCCGAGCTGAGACTCCGTCTTCGGACGCCGCTCCCAGCTACCTGGTCCCCTCTCCTCCATACCCAGCATGGTTCCTGATTGCCAGCCACCGTTGCCCCGTGCCACCCGGGTAAACCCGGTCCGGATGGCAAATACATTGCCAATTCACGCGTCTGGCCAAATGGCCGAGCCCCTGGAACCCAGCCTGGGGACCACCTCACAGGCACACCTGTACACCAGTGCCCCAGTGGGGTCTTGGAGTAGCCATACCTGCCATTGGTTCCCGATTGCCACCCACCCTTACCTATGCCACCTGGGTGAACCCGGTCCGGAGGGCAAAATTCATGGGTCTGTCCATATGGCCGGGCCCTTGGACCCTGGCTGGGGAGCACCATCCCGGGCAAACCTTCACCAGTGTCTCGGCGG